>JAJPUD010017814.1:0-30305 GCA_023553655.1 Myrmecobius fasciatus
TTGAGATCAGGGCAACAGAAATATCAAAAACTGGAAAATAGGACTGGTGAATTGGAAAAAGAAAACAGTTCACTGAAAAACAAAATTGGTGAATTGGAAAAAATCACCAATTCACTGGAAAATAAAAATGGTGAACTGAAAAACAAAATTGGTGAACTGGAAAAAGACAACAATTCACTGAAAAACAAAATTGGTGAATTGGAAAAAGACAACAATTCACTGAAAAATAAAACTGGCAAAATGGAAAAAGAATGCATTGAATCAAGAAATTCAATTGGCCAGCTACAAAAGGACCTAAAAAGATAACTGAAGGAAATAATACTTTAAAAATTAAAATTGAACAAATAGAAGTAAATGACTCAATAAGACTTCAAGAATCAGTTAAACAAAAACAAAAAAATGAAAAAAATAGAAGAAAATATGAAATATCTCCTAGGAAAAACAACTGACTTGGAAAACAGATCCAGGAGAGACAATTTAAGGATTATCGGACTCCCTGAAAGACACGATGAAAAAAAGACCCTGGATGCTATCTTCCAGGAAATCATGAAAGAGAATTGCCCTGATGTTTTAGAATCAGAAGGCAAAATTGGCATTGAAAGAATTCACCGATCACCTCCAGAAAGAGACCCCAAAATTAAAACCCCAAGGAATATCGTGGCCAAATTTCAGGACTATCGCACCAAGGAAAAGATATTGCAAGCAGGTAGAAAGAAACAGTTCAAATACCAAGGAACTGTATTTAGAATTACACAAGATCTGTCAGCTTCCACATTAAAGGATAGAAGGGCCTAGAATCAGATATTCCAGAAGGCAAAAGAATTTGGATTACAGCCAAGAATAAGTTATCCAGCTAGAATGACCATCATCTTCCAGGGAAGAAGATGGTCATTCAATGATACAGGAGAATTTCACCTGTTTCTAATGAAAAGACCAGATCTGAACAAAAAAATTGACCTCCAAATAGAGAACTCAAGAGAAGCATAAAAAGGTAAAAAGGAAAACTCTTGAGAACTATATTTCGACTATAGGCATCCTTTAAAGAATGGCAGTATAATTTGATTTTTCTTTGATAATAATGGAAAAGAAATTAGAGGTGGAAGGGATACCATACTGAAAAAGAAAAAGGTGGGAGCGGGGAAAGGAGGCAAAATAAAGTAAAAATAAAGGAGGTAAAATAAGGCAAAATCTCACAAAGAGACATAGAAGATCTAATATAATTGAGGGAAAGAAGGGAGAGCGATGAGTATTGTGTAAACCTTACTCTCATTAGATTGGACTCTAAGAGAGTATATCAGACACATTTGGCTTCAAAGAAAGGCCTGACCCTCCTTGTGGGAAGGTAGGAGGGAGGGGAGAAAAGGAAAAGGATGAACTAATAGAAGGATTAGGGGAAAGGTATAAAGGGGAGGGAGGGACTCTAAAGGGAGGAGGATTACTGGTGGGAGGTGGTCATCAAGAGCAAAGTACTGGGGAGGGGGGAAGGGAGAGAGGGGAAAGGGAAGAGAAAATCATAACTCTGGGTAAATAAGATGGCAGGGAATACAGATATAGTTATTTTAACTGTGAATGTGAATGGGATGAACTCTCCCATAAAACGGAAGCGGGTAGCAGACTGGATTAAAAGCCAGAATCCTACAATATGTTGTTTACAAGAAACACATCTAAAACATAGAGATACATACAGAGTGAAGGTAAAGGGCTGGAGCAGAATCTTCTATGCTTCAGGGGAACAAAGAAAGGCAGGGGTAGCAATCCTTATCTCGGATCAAGTAAAAACAAAAATAGATCTAATTAAAAGAGATAAGGAAGGAAACTACATTTTACTAAAGGTTTCCATAGACAATGAAGCAGTATCAATACTTAACATATATGCACCAAGTGGTATAGCATCCAAAGTCCTAGAGGAGAAGTTAAGAGAGATGCAAGGAGAAATAGACAGTAATACTATACTAGTGGGAGATCTCAACCTAGCTCTCTCAGAATTAGATAAATCAAATTCCAAAATAAATAAGAAAGAAGTAAGGGAGGTTAACAAAAGGCTAGAAAAGTTAGGTATGATAGATCTCTGGAGGAAATTGAATGGTGATAGAAGGGAGTATACTTTTTTCTCAGGGGTTCATGGAACTTATACAAAAATTGATCATGTGTTCGGGCATAAAAACCTCAAAATCAAATGCAGAAAAGCAGAAATAGTAAATGCATCCTTCTCAGATCATGATGCAATAAAACTCACATGTAATATAAGGCCAGGAGAAAATAGACCACAAGTTATTTGGAAATCAAATAATCTAATCCTGAAGAACGAATGGGTGAAAGAGCAAATTATAGACAGAATCGAAAATTTCATCCAGGAGAATGACAACAATGAGACAACATACCAAAATTTGTGGGACACGGCTAAAGCGGTTATAAGGGGTAATTTTATATCTCTAGATGCTTACTTGTGTAAAACAGAGAAAGAGAAGATCAATGAACTGGGCTTACAATTAAAAAAGCTAGAAAAAGACCAAATTAAAAACCCTCAATTAAATACCAAATTGGAAATTCTGAAAATTAAAGGGGAGATCAATAAAATTGAAAATAAGAAAACTGTTGAATTAATAAATAAAAGTAAGAGTTGGTTTTATGAAAAAACCAACAAAATAGATAAGCCTTTAGTTAATTTGATTAGAAAAAGGACAGAGGAAAATCAAATTATTAGTCTCAAAAATGATAAGGGAGAACTTTCCTCCAATGAAGAGGAAATTAGAGTAATAATTAGGAGTTTCTTTGCCCAACTTTATGCCAATAAATTTGATAATGTAAATGAAATGGAGGAATATCTACAAAATATAGATTGCCCAGATTAACAAAAGAAGAAATAAATTATTTAAATAGCCCTATTTCGGAAAAAGAAATAGAACAAGCTATTAATCAATTCCCTAAGAAAAAATCTCTAGGGCAAGATGGATTTACATGTGAATTTTACCAAACATTCAAAGAACAATTAATCCCAATACTATACAATCTATTTGAAACAATAGGGAAAGAAGGTGTACTACTAAATTCCTTCTATGACACAGATATGGTGCTAATAGCTAAACCAGGTAGGGAGAAAACTGAGAAAGAAAACTATAGACCCATTTCCCTAATGAATATTGATGCAAAAATTTTAAATAAGATTTTAGCAACAAGATTACAGAAAGTTATCTCCAGGATAATACATCTTGACCAAGTAGGATTTATACCAGGAATGCAGGGCTGGTGCAATATAAGGAAAGCTATTAGCATAATCAAATATATTAATAACCAAATTAACAAAAACCATATGATTATCTCAATAGATGCAGAAAAAGCCTTTGATAAAGTCCAACACCCATTCCTATTAAAAACACTGGAGAGTATAGGAATAAATGGGCTTTTCCTTAAAATGATTAGTAGTATCTACTTAAAACCTTTAGCAAGCATCATATGTAATGGAGTCAAACTAGAACCATTCCCAATAAGATCAGGAGTGAAACAAGGCTGCCCACTGTCACCATTATTATTTAATATTGTCTTAGAAATGTTAGCTTTGGCAGTAAGAGAAGAAAAAGAGAATAAAGGAATTAGAGTAGGTAATGAGGAAACCAAATTATCACTGTTTGCAGATGACATGATGACATAATTAGAGAACCCTAGAGACTCAACTAAAAAATTACTAGAACCAAATCACAACTTTAGCAAAGTTGCAGGATACAAAATAAATCCACATAAATCATCAGCATTTTTAAATATTACCAATAAAGTTCAGCAGCAAGAAATACAAAAAGAAATTCCATTCAAAATAACTGTTGATAGTACAAAATATTTGGCAATTTGTCTGCCAAGGGAAAGTCAGGAAATATATGAACTAAACTACAAAACACTTTCCACACAAATAAAGTCAGACCTAGTTAATTGGAAAAACTTAAAATGCTCATGGGTAGGCTGAGCGAATATGATAAAAATGACAATACTACCCAAAGTAATTTACTTATTTAGTACCATACCAATCAATCTCCCAAGAAATTATCTCACAAATCTAGAAAAAATAGTAGCAAAATTCATTCGGAAAAACAAAAGGTCAAGAGTTTCAAGAGAATTAATGAAAAAAAGGCTGATGATGGTGGACCTGCTGTACCAGATCTAAAACTATACTACAAGCAGCGGTCATCAAAACCATTTGGTACTGGCTAAGAAATAGAGTAGCCGATCAATGGAATAGGATAGATCACAAGACAAACTAGGCAATAACTATAGCAATTTAGTGTTTCATAAACCCAAAGACCCCAGATTCTGGGATAAGTATTCACTATTTGACAAAAACTGCTGGGAAAACTGGAAACTAGTGTGGAAGAAATTAGGGCTTGACCTACACTTAACACCACATACCAAGATAAGATCTAAATTGGTTCATGATCTGGATATAAAGTGATACTATAAGTAAATTAGAGGAACGTAATATAGTTTAACTCTGAGACCTATGGAGATGGAATAAATTTATGTCCAAAGAAGAACTGGAACTCTTAATTGAAAACCAGATAGATAAATTTGACTATATTAAGTTAAAAATTTTTTGTACAAACAAAACTAATGGAGACAAGATTAGGAGGGAAGCATAAAATTGGGAAATCATCTTTACATTTAAGGTTTCAGAATAAGACCTCATTTCTAAAACATAGAGAATTGTCTCATTTTTATAAGAATCCAAGCCACTCTCAGTTTGATAAATGGTCAAAGGATATGAAGAGACAACTTTCAGATGATGAAATTAAAACCATTTCTAGTCAAATGAAAAGGTGCTCCAAATCACTATTGATCAGAGAAATGCAAATCAAGACAACCCTGAGGTACCACTACACACCTGTCAGATTGGCTAAAATGACAGGAAAAGGTAATGATGAATGTTGGAGGGGATGTGCGAGGGCTGGGACACTGATACATTGTTAGTGGAGGTGTAAACAGATACAGCCGTTCTGGAGAGCAATTTGGAAATATACTCACAAAGTTATCAAACTGTGCATACCCTTTGACCCAACAGTGTTTCTATTGGGCCTATATCCCAAAGAGATCTTAAAGGAGGGAAAAGGATCTACATGTGCAAAAATGTTTGTGGCAGCCCTTTTTGTAGTGGCTAGAAACTGGAAACTGAAAGGATGCCCATCAATTGAAGAATGGTTGAATAAATTATGGTGTATGAATATTATGGAATATTATTGTTCTGTAAGAAATGACCAGCAGGACTATTTCAGTGAGGCCTGCAGAGACTTGCATGAACTGATGCTGAGTGAAATCAGCAGAACCAGGAAATCATTATATACGGCAACAACAATGCTATATGATGATCAATTCTGATGGACATGTCTCTCTTCAACAACGAAATGCTTCAAACCAGTTCCAATTGTTCGGTGAAGAGAGCCATATACACCCAGGGAGAGGAATGTGAAATGTGGACCATAACATAACATTTTCATGTTCTCTATTAAGATTTGCTTGTATTATATTTCCTTTATAGGATTATTCTTTCTTGTAGATACGATTTCTCCTGCACAAAAAAATGATGCAATAACTATACATATATTCAATTTCTTAAGTATTCTAACATAATTATCATGTGGTGGATATCCTGCCATCTAGGGGAGGGGTGGGGAGTTGGGGGGAAAAATCTGTAACAGAAAGCTATGTAAGGATTAATGTTGAAGAATTACCCATACATATGTTTTGCAAATAAATAAAATTAAAAAAAAAAGAAATGTTAGCTTTGGCAGTAAGAGAAGAAAAAGAGATTAAAGGAATTAGATTAGGTCATGAGGAAAGCAAATTATTACTCTTCTCAGATGATATGATGATATACTTAGAGAACCCGAGAGACGCAAATAAAAAACTACTAGAAACAATTCACAACTTTAGCAAAATTGCAGGATACAAAATAAATCCACATAAATCATCAGCGTTTTTATACATTACCAGCAAAGCTCAGCAGCAAGAGATAGAAAAAAATTCCATTTAAAATAACTGTCGATAATGTAAAATATTTGGGAATCTATCTGCCGAGGAAAATTCAGGAACTATAAGAACTAAGCTATAAAACACTTTCCACACAAATAAAGTCAGATCTAATCTTTTGGAAAAATATCAAGTGCTCACAGATGACTGAGTGAATATAATAAACATAATAATACTACCTAAATTAATCCACTTATTTCGTGCAACAGCAATCAAAGTCCCAGGAAATTATTTTACACAACTCGCAAAAATAGTAACAAAGTTCTTCTGGGAGAACAAAAGGTCAAGAATTTCAAGGGAATTAATAGAAAAAAAATGCTCATGAACGTGGCCTAACTGTACCAGATATAAATCTATATTATAAATCAATGATGATCAAAACCATTTGTTACTAAGAAACAAAATAGTCGATCAGTGGAATAGGATAGGATCACAGGACAAAACAGTCAATAACTGGGGGGTGGAGCCCAGATGGTGAACTGCAGACAGCGTCCTCTGTGAGCTCCTGAGACCTTCCCTCAGACCCAGACAAATTGAGCCTCCGAATTGTTTCTAGAGTGAGGGCTCCACCAAACATTTGGACTACAACGCACTTCTATCAAATATCTACTTTGAAAGAATTTCTGAGGTCAGTTTTAGACGGGCAGGGGATCAAGCAGCTCCCAGCGCTCAGATGCCAGTGCACAGCCGGGGTGCATGTCCGGGGCTGGGAAGGACCAGAAGATTTTAGGCTGCCAGGAAGTCCCTGGAAGACGCTTGGGCCACTTTGCTCTGCTTGCGGGCAGGTGCTTTGGCAGATCTACCTTTGATAAAGGGTGGATTGAGAGCAGCTGAAAGTGTGGTCCTAGTGGGGATCTAGCCAGATCAGCCTCAGACCGGAAGTCAGCGTGGCAAATTGCCCCAGGGCAAATTGAAATTGCTGCTGCTGCAGAATTCCCTTCTGGTGACTGATATCTCAGCTGAAAATCACGAGCAAGAAGAAGAGAGCTCTCACCATAGACAGCTTTTACAGAGAGAAACTAGAGAAGTCCCCAGATTCTGATATTCTGAAAACAATTCCAGATAAAGCCACAAAGGTGGACATAAGCTGGTCTCCCTTTCAGAAGGCTTACCTGGAAGATTGCATAAAGAATCTCAAAAGAGAGTAAGAAGAAGAATGGGGAAATAAATTGAGAGCAGTGCAAGAAGGAAATATCGCCCTGCAATAGAGATGTGAAAAACTGGAAATTAAGTCTGGTGAATTGGAAAATGTTGGCAACTCACTGGAAAATAAAAATAGTGAATTGGAAAAAGATAACAATTCACTGAAAAACAAAATTAGTGAATTGGAAAAGGACAACAATTCACTGAAAAATAAAATTGGCAAAATGGAAAAAGAATGCAATGAACCAAAAAATTCAATTGGCCAGTTACAAAAGGAGCTAAAAAAGATAACTGAAGGAAATAATACTTTAAAAATTAAAATTGAACAAACTGAAATGAATGACTCAATAAGACTTCAAGAATCAGTTAAACAAAAACAAGAAAAATGAAAAAAAATAGAAGAAAATATGAAATATCTCCTAGGAAAAACAACTGACTTGAAAAACAGATCCAGGAGAGACAATCTAAGGATTATTGGACTCCCTGAAAGTCATGATGAAAAAAAGAACCTTGATGCTGTCTTCCAGGAAATCATGAAAGAGAATTGCCCTGATGTTTTAGAATCAGAAGGCAAAGTTGGCATTGAAAGAATTCACCGATCACCTCCTGAAAGAGACCCCAAAATTAAAACCCCAAGGAATATCGTGGCCAAATTTCAGGACTATCCCACCAAGGAAAAGATATTACAATCTGATAGAAAAGAACAGTTCAAATACCGAGAAACTGTCATTAGAATTACACAGGATATGTCAGCTTCCACATTGAAGGATCGAAGTGACTGGAATCAGATATTCCAAAAGGCAAAAGAACTTGGATTACAGCCAAGAATAAGTTATCCAGCTAGAATGAGCATCATCTTCCAGGGAAGAAGATGGTCATTCAATGATACAGGAGAATTTCACCTATTTCTTATGAAAAGACCAGATCTAAACAAAAAATTTGATCTAAAAGACAGAAGTCAAGGGAAGCGTAAAAAGGTAAAAAGGAAAGAACTCTTGAGAACTATATCTCTACTCGGGGTATCCTTAAAGATTGGGGGTATAATTTGATTTTGCTTTGATAATAATCGAAAAGAAATTAGAGGTGGAAGGTATATCATAATGTAAAAAAAAAGAAGGGGAAAAGGGAATGGAGTTAAAATAAAGTAAAAATAAAAAGGAGGTAAAATAAGGCAAAGTCTCATGAATAAGAGATAAAGAAAATCTAATATAATTGAGGGAAAGAAGGGAGAGTGATGATTATTCTTACTCTCATTAGATTGGGCTCTAAAAGAGTATATCAGACACATTTGATTTCAGGGAAAAACTTGGCCCTCTGTATAGGGAAGTAGGAGGGAAAGGAGGAAAGAAAGGGATAAATTAAAAGAAGGATTAGGGGAAAGGTGTAAAAAAGAGGGAGGATTCTAAATGGGGAGGATGGTTAGAGGGAGGTGGTCATCAAAAACAAAATACTAGGGAGGGGGGAAGGGAGTAAGGGGAAAGGGGAGAGAAAATATAACTTTGTGTAAATAAGATGGCAGGAAATATAGATATAGTTATTTTAACTGTGAATGTGAATGGGATGAACTCTCCCAAAAAACAGAAACGGATAGCAGACTGGATTAATAGCCAGAATCCTACAACATGTTGTTTACAAGAAACACATCTAAAACACAAAGATACATACAGAGTGAAGGTAAAGGGATGAAGCAGAATCTATTATGCTTCAGGTGAACAAAAAAAGCAGGGGTAGGAATCCTCATCTGAGATCAAGTAAAAGCAAAGAGATCTAATTAAAAGAGATAAGGAAGGAAACTATATTTTACTAAAGTGTACCATAGATAATGAAGCGATGTGAATACTAAACATATATGCATCAAGTGGTACAGCATCCACATTCCTAGAGGAGAAGTTAAGAGAGATGCAAGAAGAAATAGATAGCAAAACTATACTAGTGGGGGATCTCAACCTTGCTCTCTCAGAATTAGATAAATCAAACCACAAAATAAATAAGAAAGAAGTTAGGGAGATAAACAAAATGTTAGAAAAGTTATGTATGACAGATCTCTGGAGGAAATTGAATGGTGATAGAAGGGATTATACTTTTTTCTCAGGGGTTCATGGAACTTATATGAAAATTGATCCTGTGTTAGGGCATAAAAACCTCAAAATCAATTGCAGAAATAGTAAATGTATCCTTTTCAGATCATGATGCAATAAAACTCACATGTAATATAAGGCCAGGAGAAAATAGACCAAAAGTTAATTGGAAATTAAATAATCTAATCCTGAACAATGAATGGTTGAAATAGCAAATTATAGACACAATCGATAATTTCAACCAGGAGAATGACAATAATGAGACAACATACCAAAATTTGTGGGATACAACCAAAGCGGTTATAAGGGGTAACTTTATATCTCTAGATGCTTATTTGAATAAAATAGCAAAAGAGAGGATCAGTGAATTAGGGTTACAATTAAAAAAAACTAGAAAAAGAGCAAATTAAAAACCCTCCATTAAAAACCAAATTGGAAATTCTGAAAATAAAAGGTGAGATTAATAAAATTGAAAATAAGAAAACTATTGAATTAATAAATAAAACTAAGAGTTGGTTTTATAAAAAAAAGAGCAAAATAGATAAGCCTTTAGTTAATTTGATCAGAAAAAGGAAAGAGGAAAATCAAATTATTAGTCTCAAAAATGATAAGGGAGAACTTTCCTCCAATGAAGAGGAAATTAGAGTAACAATTAGGAGTTTCTCTGCCCAAATTTATGCCAATAAATTTGATAATATAAATGAAATGGAGGAATATCTACAAAAAATATAGATTGCCGAGGTTGACAGAAGAGGAAATAAATTATTTAAATAGCCCGATATTAGAAAGGGAAATTGAACAAGCTATTAACCAACTCCCTAAGAAAAAATCTCCAGGGTCAGATGGATTGACATGTGAATTCTACCAGGCATTCAGAGATCAATTAATTACAATACTATATAAACTATTTGAAAAAATAGGGACAGAAGGTACACTATCAAATTCCATCTATGACAGAGATATGGTGCTGATAGCTAAACCAGGTAGGGTGAAAACAGAGAAAAAAAAGACCCATTTTATAGACCCATTTTACTAATGAATATTGATGCAAAAATTTTAAATAAGATTTTAGCAACAAGATTACAGAAAGTTATCTCCAGGATAATACATCTTGACCAAGTAGGATTTATACCAGGAATGCAGGGCTGGTTCAATATCAGGAAAACTATCAGCATAATCAATTATATTAATAACCAAACGAACAAAAACCATATGATTATTTCCATAGATGCAGAAAAAGCATTTGATAAAATCCAACACCCATTCCTATTAAAAACACTAGAGAGTATAGGAATAAATGGCATTTTCCTTAAAATGATTAGTAATATCTACTTAAAACCATCAGCAAGCATCCTATGTAATGGAGACAAACTAGAACCATTCCCAATAAGATCAGGAGTGAAACAAGGCTGCCCCCTGTCACCATTACTATTTAATATTGTATTAGAAATGTTAGCTTTGGCAGTAAGAGAAGAAAAAGAGATAAAAGGAATTAGAGTAGGTAATGAAGAAACCAAATTTGATTCTCAGATCCACTTTTTCTACCAAAATCCCCCCAAAATAGTAGCAAAGTTCATTTGGAAGAACAAAAGGTCAAGGATTTCAAGGGGATTAATGAAAAAAAAGGCAGATGAAGGTGGCCTCACTGTACCAGATCAAAAACTATATTATAAAGCAGCGGTCATCAAAACTGTTTGGTACTGGCTAAGAAATAGAGCAGTCGATCAGTGGCACAGAATAGGTTATCAGGACAACCTAGGCAATAACATTAACAATCTAGTGTTCAATAAACCCAAAGACCCCAGCTTTGGGGATAAATACTTACTATTCGGCAAAAACTGCTGGGAAAATTGGAAACTAGTGTGGAAGAAATTAGGACTTGACCCATACCTAACACCACATACCAAGATAAGTTCTAAATGGGTTCATGATCTAGATATAAAGAGGGACTTTGTAAGCAAGTTAGAGGAATGTAATATAGTTTAAATCTCAGACCTGTGGAGATGGAACAAATTTATGTCCAAAGAAGACGTGGAACTCCTAATTGAACACCAGATGGATTATTTTGATTATATTAAGTTAAAAAGTTTCTGTACAAATAAAACAAATGCAGACAGGATTAGGAGGGAAGCATCAAATTTGGAAATCATCTTTACATTTAATGGTTCTGATAAAGGCCTCATTTCTAAAATATATAGAGAATTGTCTCATATATAGAAGAATTCAAGCCACTCTTCAATAGATAAGTGGTCAAGGGATATGAAGACAATTAAAACCATCTCTAGTCATATGAAAAGTTGCTCCAAATCACTATTGATCAGCGAAATGCAAATTAAGACAACTCTGAGGTACCACTACACACCTGTCAGATTGACTAAAATGACAGGAAATGATAACGATGAATGTTGGAGGGGATGTGGGAAAACTGGGACACTAATACATTGTTGGTGGAACTGTGAACGGATCCAACCATTCTGGAGAGCAATTTGGAGCTATGCTCAAAAAGTTGTCAAACTGTGCATACCCTTTGACCCAGCAGTGTTTCTACTGGGCTTATATCCCAAAGAGATCTTAGAGGAGGGAAAGGGACACACATGTGCAAGAATGTTTGTGGCAGCCCTTTTTGTAGTGGCTAAAAACTGGAAACTGAAGGGATGCCCATCAATTGGAGAATGGCTGAACAAATTATGGTATACGAATATTATGGAATATTATTGTTCTGTAAGAAACGACCAAGAAGATGATTTCAGAGAGGCCCGGAGAGACCTACATGGACTGATGCTGAGCGAAAGGAGCAGAACCAGGAGATCATTATACACGGCAACAACACTATACAATGATCAATTCTCATGCACATGGTTCTCTTCAACAATGATGTGATTCAAAAAAGTCCTTATTGTTCAGCAATGAAGAAAGTTATATGGATCTAGAGAGAAGCCTGGGGGAACTGAGTGTGGACCACAACACAGCATTTTAATGCTTTCTATGAATATTTCCTTGCATTTTGTTTTCCTTCTTAGGTTGTTGTTTTTTTTTCTTTCTTTCTAGATCTGATGTTTCTTGTGCAGTAAGATAACTGTATAGATATGCAAACATATATTGGATTTTTCATATAATTTAACATATTTATCATGTATTAGATTACTTGTCATCTAGGGGTGGAGGTGGGGGAAAGGAGGAGAAAAGCTTGGAACAAAAAAAAAAGTTTTGCAAAGGTCAATGTAGAAAAATCATTCATATGTTCTGTAAATAAAAAGCTTTTAATAAAAAAAACAGGGAAAACAATAATATTCCAAAACATTCATATACCATAATTTATTCAGCCACTCTCCAAATGATGGGCATCCTTTCAATTTCCAGTTTCTAGCCACTACAAAAAGGGCTTCCACAAACTTTCTTGCACAGGTGGGGCCCTTTCCCTCCTCTAAGATCTGTTTGGGATATAGGCCCAGTAGAAACACTGCTGGGTCAAAGGGTATGCAGTTTGCTAACTTTTTGGCCATAGTTCCAGATTGTTCTCCAGAATGGTTGAATCTGTTCACAATTCCACCAGCAATGTATGAGTGTCCCAGTTTTCCTACATCCCCTCCAAAATTCATCATTATCTTTTCCTGTCATTTTAGCCAATCTGACATATGTGTAGTGGTACCTCAGAGTTGTGTTCACTTACATTTCTCTGATGAGTAGTGATTTGGAGCACCTTTTCATATGACTAGAAATGGTTTTAATTTCATCATCTGAAAATTGTCTGTTCATATCCTTTGACCATTTATCTATTGGAGAGTGGCTTGAATTCTTCTAAATATGAGACAATTCTCTATATATTTTAGAAATGAGGCCTTTATCAGGAACATTAAATGTAAAGATGATTTCCCAATTTATTGCTTCCCTTGTAATCTTGACTGCATCTGCTGTGTGCTGTCTCTGCTTCCATGGAAGAAACCAGGTGGCCTTGGACCTTTTCTAGGCAATGAATAGAACAGGACACTGTATTAGGTGGGGGGGACGTACTAGGAATCCCTGCCGACATCGGGGGGATCCATCACTTCCCTTCTCTTCCCAAATCCAGCCTTTCCTTGGACGCTTTTCTGCTGGCTTCATGCCCTTTCAATGGCTGGTAAGTGGCTCCTGTCAGTGAAAATCCAGGAAATGTGGGATTGAAAATGAGCCAGAGTGTAATACCAGGGTGTGGACACCGGATGGCACACCAAATGTGTAATACCTGATTTGGCCACAGCATGGCGCCGTTATGATTAATAGGAAGCTTTCAATGGCAATTAATTGATGAAAAAACAGTCATTTCAGGCCTAGTATTAGCCAGGCCCTACACTGAGTGCTGGAAACACCCAGACTAAAATGTAACAGCCCCTGTTGTCAGGGATTTTAGAGAGAAATGCATATTATCTCTAGTGATCTCTCTATCTGTCTGTCTCTCTGTGTGTGCATCTCTCTTGTTTTCCCTGTTTCTGCCTCTCTGTGTCTTTCTGTCACTCTTTCTTTGTTTCTTTATCTCTGGGTGTTTGTCTCGATCCATGTCTGTCTCTATCTCTCTTTTTCTGTCTCTGTCTCTCACTCTTCTACTCTATTTGTCTCTGTTTCTCTATGTCTCTCTTTCTCTCAGTCTCTCTATCTCTGTCTCTCCCTGTCTCGGTTTTTCTGTCTGTGTCTGTTTCTCTTTGTCTCTATGACTTTGTCTCTCTTTCTATCTGTCTGTTGGTTTGTTTCTATGTCTCTCTGTATCTCTCTGTTCTCTATTTGTCTCTGTTTCTCTCTTTCTTTCTCTATTTCTCTGTCACTCTTTCCTCCTTCTCTCTGTGTGTCTCTTTCTTTGCCTCTTTGTCTCTGGGTTTTTGTCACCCTCCATGTCTGTCTCTATCTCTCTGTTTCTGTTTCTCTCTGTCTCTGTCTCTCACACTTCTACTCTCTTTGTCTCTGTTTCTCTATGTCTCTCTCTCAGTTTCTCTGTCTCTATCTCTCCCTGTCTGTGTGTTTTTTCTGTGTTTGTGTCTCTGTTTGCCTTTGTCTCTATGACTTTGTCTTTCTATCTGTCTGGTTTTTGTCTCTAAGTCTCTCTATGTCTCTCTATTTTATCTATTTGTCTCTGTTTCTCTCTGTCTTGCTTTCTCTGTTTCTCTGTCACTCTTTGCTCTGTCTCTCTGTGTGTGTCAGTTTCTCTGTCTTTGTCTCTTTTTCTCTGGGCGTTTGTCTCCATCCATGTCTGTCTTTATCTCTCTGTCTCTTACTCTTCTATTCTCTTTGTCTCTGTTTCTCTATGTCTCTCTCAGTGTCTCTGTCTCTATCTCTCCCTGTCTCTGTCTATTTTCTGTGTTCTGTGTCTCTGTCTGTCTCTATGACTTTATCTGTCTTTCTTTCTGTCTACTTTTCACTATCTCTCTCTCTTTTTGTTTTTGTCTGTCTGTTTCTCTCTGTCTGTTTTCTCTGTCTCTCTCATTTCTCTCTCTGTTTGTCTCTTTCTGTGTCAGTGTCTTTCCCTTTGTCCCTGCCTGTTTCTCTGCCTTTCTTCTCTCTTTGCCTCTCTTTCTCTCTCTGTCTTTTTCTCTCTATCTGTCTATCTTTTGTCTGTTTGTCTACGTGTATGTCTGTCTATCATCTTTATGTGTGTGTATGTGTCTGTCTCTGTGTACTGTCCCTCTATCTGTCTCTGTCACTCTTTGCTCTGTCTCTCTCTGTGTGTCAGTCTCTCTGTCTTTGTCTCTTTTTCTCTGGGCATTTGTCTCCATCCATGTCTGTCTTTATCTCTCTGTCTCTTACTCTTCTATTCTCTTTGTCTCTGTTTCTCTATGTCTCTCTCAGTGTCTCTGTCTCTATCTCTCCCTGTCTCTGTCTGTTTTCTGTGTTCTGTGTTTCTGTCTTTGTCTCTATGACTTTATCTGTCTTTCTTTCTGTCTACTTTTCACTATCTCTCTCTCTTTTTGTTTTTGTCTGCCTGTTTCTCTGTCTGTTTTCTCTGTCTCTCTCATTTCTCTCTGTGTTTGTCTCTTTCTGTGTCAGTGTCTTTCTCTTTGTCACTGCCTGTTTCTCCGCCTTTCTTCTCTCTTTGCCTCTCTTTCTCTCTCTGTCTTTTTCTCTCTGTGTATCTGTCCATCTTTTGTCTGTTTGTCTATGTGTATGTCTATCATCTTTATGTGTGTGTATGTGTCTGTCTCTCTGTGTACTGTCTCTCTCTCTGTCTCTTTCTCTCTGTTTTTGTCTGCATCTGTCTCTGTAATCTCTCTGCCTCTGTCGCTCTACGTCTTCTGTTTCAGTCTCTTTGTCTCTGTGTCTTTGTCACTGTTTGTATGTCTGTCAGTTTCTCTTTCGGGATCTCTCTGTGTCTCGTCTATCTCTATGTTTCTGTGTGTGTGTCTCTCTGTCTCTGTCTCTGTCTGTCTCTCTCTCTCTGTCTCTGTCTCTCTCTCTCTTTCCTCTCTATTTTTCTCTGTCCTCTCTTTGTCTCTGTCTCTCTCCTCTCTCTGTGAGGCAGCAGGATCTCATGGACACAACCTACCCTTGGAGTCAGGAAGACTTGGGTTCCAATTCTTCCTCAGACTTTTCCCAGCTTCATGATCTCAGGCAAATCTCTGCATCTCCCTTGGTCTCTGTCCAGTGAAGGATTTGGTCTCATGGCCTCTAGTGTTTCCTCTAGGGCTAAGTCTGTTGCTCAGAGACCCACTGAGTCACAATGAAGACCCTAAGGGATGACTGGGAGAGAAGGAAATGAGACAGGAGGTGTAGACTGCACATGGGAGCAGTTTTGCAGAGACTGGAAGAGAAGAGGAACAGCTTTGTGGAGGATGAAGAGCTGGGACAGAGATGGAGAACACGGGCCATTTTGCAGAACACTGCCATTGGAGGGAGAGGAGCAAGATTCAAATCGCAGTTGGAGTAAACACACTGACTCCACCAGTCGCCTCACTTAACCCAATATGAGCACTTATGAAAATGATCAGCTCTTTTCCTTGTATTTATTTCTTCTGAGATTTGATCTTGTGGATGGGCAACAGGCCCGTCCTGGACTGAAATCCGCTCCGTGCTGTCTCTGCTTCCATGGAAGAAAACCAGATGGCCAACCAAATGTGTGCTATCTGAGCTGGCCACAGGACGGCGCCCTTATAATTAATAGGAAGCTTTCAGTGGCAATTAATTGATGAAAAATCAGTCATTTCAGGCCTAGTATTAGCCAGGCCCCACACAGAGTGGTGGGAACACCCAGACGAAAATGTAACAGGTAGAAACGCCCGTGTTGAGCAAGGAGTACTGGTGCCCGGCATGGGAATGGGTTGAGCCTGAGGATCACAGCTAGTTGCTGGTGAGCAGGGATGCCTTGACAGGGCCTCTTGCCTGTGAGCTGGTTGCTGATGTGGCTGGGCCGGCTCTCCTCCCTTTGGCAGATCCCATGCATACACAATACCCACAAGCTGCTTCTCTAAATGGTGATTGGGGATTGCCTACTGTTCATGCACTGATCACAATTGCAAAACTGTATATCAACAAGATTACAATAGAATAAACTGGAGCTCTTTTCACACCCTATGAGTTTCCCTGCCTTAGTTTCATCATCTGTAAAATGAGCTGGAGAAGGAAGTTAGCAAACCACTCCAAGAGCTTTGCTAAGAAAACCCAAATGACGTCATGGAGAGTTGGACATGACTGAAAATGACAACAGCAGCAACAGTGAACAGACATATTCATTGTTAAGTATGGAGCTCCTCTGTGTGGGACTGGCATAGGCAAAGATACAGAGGGAAGAACTGGCAAATTGTACAAGATAGCAGATAGATTGGGTTATTTGAAGTGGAGAAGCTAGTCATGGGAGCCACGTGCTAGTGGCTGCCGGGGATCTAATTCTCACCAACAGAATAGATCCCTTCATATGAGAAGATGATAATGATACAGGGAGACTGAGAAGCAGTTGCAGGCTTTCTGGGTTTCCCACTTAGGCATGGTCCTTAACAGAAATTATGTTGGGTGAAATCTGCTTATAAACATTTAAAAGCTCTTTTTTTATAATTTTTTAAAAATTTTATTTGCATAACATATGTGTGGGTAATTCTTCAACAATAACCCTTACATAGCTTTCTGCTACAAATTTTCCCCCCAAGTCCCCACCCCTCCCCTAGGTGGCAGGAAGTCCACTACCTGTTAATTATGTTAAAATATTGGCAAATCGAATATATGTATACATATTTCCAAACTTATCATTGTTGTGCAAGAAAAATCATATCTACACAAAAGACATATCAGATAAAGGAAACACAATGTAAGCAAACATCAATCAAGAGTATGGGAATGTTATGTTGTGGTCCACATTTCACATCCCTCTCTCTGGGTGCATATGGCTTTCTTCAGTGAACAAGTGGAAGTGGTTTGAAACATTTCATTGTTGAAGAGAGCCATGTCCATCAGAATTGATTGTCATATAGTATTGTTGTTGCCGTGTATAATGATCTCCTCGTTCTGCTCATTTCACTCAGCATCAGTTCATGCAAGTCTCTCCAGGCCTCTCTGAAATCGTCCTGCTCGTCATTTCTTACAGAACAATAATATTCCATAATATTCATAGACCATAATTTATTCAGCCATTCTCCAATTGAAGGGCATCCATTCAGTTTCCAGTTTCTAGCCACTACAAAAAGGGCTGCCACAAACATTCTTGCACATGTGGGGCCCTTTCCTTCCTTTATGATTTCTGTGGGATATAAGCCCAATAGAAATGTTGCTGGGTCAAAGGGTATGCACAGTATAATAACTTTTTGAGCACAGCTCCAAATTGCTCTCCAGAATGGTTGTATCCGTTCACAGCTCCACCAACAATGCATCAGTGTCTCAGTCCTCCCATATCCCCTCCAGCATTCATCATTAACTTTTACTGTTATTTTAGCCAATCTGACAGGTGTGTAGTGGTACCTCAGAGTTGTCTTTATTTGCATTTCTCTAATCAATAGTGATTTGGAGCACCTTTTCATATGACTAGAGATGGTTTTAATTTCATCATCTGAAAATTGTCTGTTCATATACCTTGACCACTTATTTATTGAAGGGTGGCTTGAATTCTTATATATATGAGACAGTTCTCTATATATTTTAGAAATGAGGCCTTTATCAGAACCCTTAAATGTAAAGATGATTTCTCAATTTGATGCTTCCCTCCTAATCTTGTCTGCATTAGTTTTATTTGTACAGGAACTTTTTAACTTAATATAATCAAAAGTATCTATCTGGTGTTCAATTAGGAGTTCCAGATCTTCTTTGGACATAAATTTATTCCATCTCCACAGGTCTGAGCGGTAAACTGTACTACGTTCCTCTAATTTGCTTACAATATCACTCTTTATATCTAGATCATGAACCCATTTAGATCTTATTTTGTTATGTGATGTTAGGTATGGGTCAAGCCCTAATATCTTCCACAGTAGTTTCCAATTTTCCCAGCAGTTTTTGCCGAATAGTGAGTACTTATCCCAAAAGCTGGGGTCTTTGGCTTTATCAAACACTAAATTGTTAATGTTATTGCCTAGATTATCCTGAATACCTATCGTATGCCACAGATTGACTGCATCCCCAGAGATTGGCTTTTGAGGCTGCTCACAATGCAGGGGTAGCCATTAGCCACATCCTTCCCTTCTACAGTCACTGGAAGGCATTTAGCCAAAATACATAGGCCATTTCTTTTCTTAGGGGGTCAAGATTTCATTGCACTGAAACTTTTTCTTGTGAAAGAATACAGAAATCTTCCCCACCCAACCTAAGAGGAAGAAATGTGTTTTTAAAAGTATGCCTAAATCTACATTCATTTTCCTTCTCTTTTTTTTTTCTCTAGAGGGGGATAACATCTTTCATCAGGAATCCTTTGGAATTGTCCCGGCTTGTTGTACTGCTGAGAAGAGGTAAGTTATTCGGAACTGATCATTAGACCAAATTTTTATGACTGTACAAAGTTGTCATGTTTCTACTCACTCTACATTGCATCAGTTCCCGCCAGCCTTTCCAAGATTTTCCTTCAATCATCCTGTTTGTCATTTTTTATAGCACAATGATATTTCAACAGTCATGGATCACAACTGGAGCTGCACAACTGATGGGCGATTCCTCCATGTCCAGTTCTTTGTTACCACTCAAGAACTGGTATAGATATTTTTGCACAAACAGATGCTTTTTCCTTTTGCTTTTTATTTCTTTGGGATACAGACCCAGGAGTGGGTCTCCTGGTCTGTGTCAAAAGGCACACACGGTTTCCTAGCCCTCTGGCCATGGTTGCTGTCCAGAATGGTTGGATCAGGTCACCACTCAATCAACAAATAGTGTGGAAAGCAATGGGGATTCCTAAAGAGGCAAAAGTCTTCCCTCAAAGACCTAATCTATAAAGGAGATGATGTGCAAAAAATACATACACAACAAATTTGGATAAACATTATAAACAGGAAATAATTACAAGAGGGAAAACACTGAAATTAGGAGGGATTGGGGAAGGTTGTGGTTGTGGTTGGGACTTGAAGGAAGTCAAAAGGTCAGTAACTTTATTTGCAGTGACTCTTTTCTTATTAAAGCTTTTTATTTACAACATGAGTAATTTTTCTACATTGACCTCTGCAAAACTTTTTGTTCCAACTTTTTCCCTCCTTCCCCTTACCCCTTTTCCTAGATGGCAGGTAGTCTAACACATGTTAAACATTTTAAAATATATGATAAATCCAATATATGTACACATATCTATACAGTTATCTTGCAGCACAAGAAAAATCGAATATAGAAAGAGAAAAAAACAACCTAAGAAGGAAAATAAGCATCCATAGAAAGCATGAAATTTCTATGCTGTGGTCCACACTCAATTCGCACAGGCCTCTCTCAATGTATATGACTGTCTTCCTTGATGGATAATAGGAACAGATTTGAATCACCTCGTTGCTACCATGTCCATCAGAATTGATCATTGTGTATAATGATCTCCTGTTCTGCTCACTTCATTTAGCATCAGTTCTTGCAAGTCTCTCCAGGCCTCTCTGAAATCATCCTGCTGGTCCTTTCTTACAGAACCATAATATTCCATGACATTCATATACCATAATTCATTCAGCCATTCTCCAACTGATGGGCATCCATTCAGTTTCCAGTTTCTGGCCACTACAAAAAGGGCTGCCACAAACATTCTTGCACATGTGGGGCCCTTTCTCTTCTTTGGGAAAGATCTCTTTGGGATATAGGCCCAGTAGAAACACTGCTGGGTCAAATGGTATGCACACTTTGATAACTTCTTTGAGCATAATTCCAGATTGCTGTCCAGAATGGTTGGATCCATTCACAGTTCCACCAAAAATATATCAGTGTATCAGTTTTCCCACACCCCCTCCAGCATTTGTCATTATCTTTTCCTATGATCTTAGCCAAACTGACAGGTGTGTAGTGGTACCTCAGGGTTGTCTTAATTTGCATTTCTCTGATCAATAGTGATTTGAAGCAGTTTTTCATATGACTAGAAATAGGTTAAGTTTCTTCATCTGAAAATTGTCTTTTCATATCCTTTGACCATTTATGAATTGGAGAATTGCCTGAATTCTTATAAATTTGAGTTAGTTCTCTATATATTTTAGAAATAAGGCCTTTATCAGAACCTTTGAATGTAAAAATATTTTCCCAGTTTATTGCTCCCCTTCTTATCTTGTCTGCATCTGTTTTATGTATACAAAACCTTTTTAACTTGATATAATTAAAATTATCTATTTTGTGATCAATGACGATCTCTAGTTCTTCTTTGGTCACAAATTCCTTCCTCCTCCACAGGTCTGAGAGGTAAACCACCCTACATTGTTCCAATTTGTTTATAATCTCATTTTTTATGTCTAGATCATGAATCCATTTCGACCTTATTTTGGTATACAGTGTTAGGTGTGGGTCAATGCCTAGTTTCTTCCACAGTAGTTTCCAATTTTCCCAGGACTTTTTGTCAAATAATGAGTACTTATCCCAAAAGTGGGGGTCTTTGGGTTTGTCAAACACTAGATTACTGTAGTCATTGACTATTTTGTCCCGTGAATCTAATTTATTCCACTGATCCAGTACTCTGTTTCTTAGCCACTACCAAATAGTTTTGATGAGTGCTGCTTTATAATATGTTAGATTGGAACAGGTAGACCACCTTCATTTGCTTTTTTCCCCCACTAATTCCCTGGAAATTCTTGACCTTTTGTTCTTCCAGATGAATTTTGTTGTTATTATTTCTAGGTCAGTAAAATAGTTTCTTGGGAGTTTGATTGGTATAGCACTAAATAAATAGATTAATTTAGGTAGCATTGCCATTTTTATTATATTCGCTCAACCTATCCAAAAGTACTGGATATTTTTCCAATTGTTTACATCAGACTTTATTTGTGTGAAAAGTGTTTTTTAGTTGTTTTCATATAGTTCCTGACTTTCCCTTGGCACGTAGATTCCCAAATATTTTATAGTATCGACGGTTATTTTAAATGGAATTTCTCTTTGTATCTCTTACTGTTGTATTTTGTTAGTGATGTTTAAAAATGCTGATGATTTATATGGATTTATTTTGTATTCTGCATCTTTGCTAAAGTTGTGGATTATTTCTAATAGGTTTTTAGTTGATTCTCTAGAATTCTCTAAGTATGGCATCATATCATCTGCAAAGAGTGATAATTTGGTTTCCTCATGGCCTACTCTAATTCCTTTAATCTTTTTTTCTTTTATTGCCAAAGGTAGCATTTCTAATTCAATATGAATACTAATGGTAATAGTGGGCAACCTTTTTTCACCCCTACTCTTATTGGGAATGGTTCCAGTTTATCACCATAACATATGAGGCTAGCTGATGGTTTTTTGTTTTTTTGTTTCGTGTTTTTTTTTTTTTTTTTTTTGCATTTTTGCTGAGGCATTTGGGGTTAAGTGACTTGCCCAGGGTCACACAGCTAGGAAGTGTTAAGTGTCTGAGAGCAGATTTGAACTCAGGTCCTCCTGACTTCAGGGCTGATGCTCTATCCACTACACCACCTAGCTGCCCGTAGCTGATGGTTTTTAATAGATCCTATTGACTATTTTATTTTATTTTTTTGCTGAGGCAATAGGGGTTAAATGACTTGCCCAGGGTCATACAGCTAGGAAGTGTTAAGTGTCTGAGTCCAGATTTGAACTCCGGTCCTCCTGACTTCAGGGCTGGTCTTCAATCCACTGTACCACCTACCTGCCCCCTATTGACTATTTTAAGGAAAAGTCTATTTATTCCTATATTCTCTAGTGTTTTTAATAGGAATGGATGTTGGATTTTATCATGCTTTTTCTGCATCTATTGAGATAATCATATGGTTTTTTTTAATTTGGTTATTGATATAGTCAGTTATGCTAATGGTTTTACTAATATTGAATCATCCCTGCATTCCTGGTATAAATCCTACTTGCTGTTCATTGCCTCTTTTGAATCCTCACACAGAGGTCAGTGCAATTACCAATACCAATTATGTAGATGAGGAAATTTGAGGCCTTGAGAAAATGAATGAGTTGCCCGTTGCCTCTTAGTCTCAAATCTAAGACTTGCACTCAGGTTCTGACTCCAAATGTAGGTGCTTTCCCCACATCATGTTCTGGTGTGTACCTGTTTTTATGAAGGGGTACTTCATGACTGAACAACCACAATGTGTACACACATATGGAGTATATGGGGTGCTAGAAAGAGCATTGGAAACCTGAGTCCAAATCCCAGGCAACAACCAGTCAGGAAATAAGCATTTATTAAGTACCTACTTATTTATGAAATACCGATTTTAGGGAGTCTCTTATGCAAAGGGGAGGAGCATGTATTTGACAAGCATGGGAGACAGCCCGCATCTAGCATGATCATTGTTGTTTGGCTATGACCAAGGCTACTTTGGACTCTGGGCCTCCATTACTTCATATGCAAAATAAGTTGGTCAGACTTGACAATCTCTGTGGTTCTTTCCATTTCTCACCCTCATGAACACACGATCATGGGCACACTTGCTCAAATTTTGGGTAAAGTACTCACAGACATCTGTCTTTCCAATAGGCAAGTAGGTAAAAAATAAGTTTCTTTTTTAATTAAAACTTTTTATTTACAATACACATGCATGGATAATTTTTCAACATTGACCCTTGCAAAATTTTCTTTTCCACATTTTTCCCTCCTTTTCCTCCTCACCCCTCCCGTAGATGGCAGGTAGTGCAATACATGTTAAATATGTTAAAACATATGATAAATCCAATACATGTACACATAATTATACAGTTATCTGGCTGCATAAGAAAAATCAGATCTAGAAAGAAAAAAAACTGAGAAGGAAAACAAAATGCAAGCAAACATCCACAGAAAGCATGAAAATGCTATGTTGTGGTCCACAGTCAGTTCCCACAGGCCTCTCTCTGGGTGTAGATGGCTGTCTTCATCACTGAACAATTGGAAATGATTTGAATCATCTCATTTTTGAAGAGAACCATGTCCATCAGAATTGATTATCGTATAATCTTGTTATTGCCATGTATAATGATCTCCTGGTTCTGCTCATTTCACTCAGCATCAGTTCATGCAAGTCTCTCCAGACCTCTCTGAAATCCTCCTGCTGGTCGTGTCTTACAGAACAAGAATATTCCATAACATTCATATACCATAATTTATTCAGCCATTCTCCAATTGATGGGCATCCACTCAGTTTCCAGTTTCTTGCCACTACAAAAAGGGCTGCCAGAAACATTTTTGCATAGGTGGGTCTCTTTCTCTCCTTTAAGATCTCTTTGTGATATAGACCCAGGAGAAACACTGCCAGGTGAAAGGGTAAGTACAGTTTGATAACTTTCTAAACGTAGTTCCAAATTGATCTTCTGAATGGCTGGATGTGTTCACAACTCCACCAACAATATATTGGTGTCCCACTTTTTCCACATCCTCTTCAACATTCGTCCTTGTCTTCCTGTCATCTTAGCCAATCTGACAGGTGTGTAGTAGTATCTCAGATTTGTCTTAATTTGCATTTCTTTAATTAATAGTGATTTAGAGCACCTTCTCATATGATTAGAAATACTTTTAATTTCTTTATCTGAAAATTAACTGTCTGTATCTTTTAACCATTTATCAGTTGGTTGACTGCTTGAATTCTTATAAATTTGAGTCAATTCTCTATTTTAGAAGTGAGGCCTTTATGAGAACCCTTAAATCTAAGACTAATTTCTCAATTTATGACTTCCCTTCTGATTTTTCTTGCATTAGTTTTGTGTGTTCAAAAACTTTTTAACTTAATATAATCAAAACTCTCTATCTGGTGTTCAATTAGAGGTCCAGTTCTTGTTTGGACCCGAATTCCTTCCTTCTCCACAGATCTGTCACTTAACTTATCTTAAACCTATATTATTAAAGAGACCTATGAGTGTTGGCTGTTATTATTAAAGAAAGTAGACCTAGATGGGTCCAAGAGAGATAGGTCTTTGGTCCAAGCCTGTGATTACATTTCCCTACAGCCCTTCCAGCATGGAAATGCTCTCCATCAGGGCAGATCAACTACTGTGTGACATGCTAATATTTAGGGAGCTGTCCATGGGACCGAGAGAGGAAATCATTTGCCTTGGATCACTCAGTTAGTATTTGTCAGAGGCAGAGGTCTTCCCAATCTCAGGGCCAACCCTTGAGCCCCTAAAGCATACTGTCCCTCTGATCCAGAACAGATTCGGGAGAGCCTCAAAGTGCTGTGAAATGTTAATTTCCTCACTTTTGTTATTTGTCAAGCTGGTGGTGTGAGAAGAGAAAACACCCCTTCAGAGGAGCCTGATCTAGGACAACTGCCTGGAGATAGGTGGGGTCCATAATAAGGACAAAGGGAGAAAAGGCAATTGTTTTTTCTGGTATCTGGGAGCCCCCTGAAAGAAAGAGGTGGTGATTTGGTGAGCCAGCAGAGAGCTGGGACTTGTTAGACAAAGTTTAGAATGTGAGATGTCAGAGCTAGGAAGGACCTCAGGACAGAGAATGTCAGAATGGAGGAGACAGTCTTAGAAAAAAGAACATTGTGTGTTTGAGAGTCAGGGGAGGAGGGTAGCTGTTTCCACCAGGCTAAGGATTTCTAAGAGTGGTTGCAATTCTGAGCCTAGGAAAATAAAGGACAGAAAAAGGAAAGGAGGAAAAGTAATCAGAAAAGGGAGAGAGGAATAAAGAAGGAATAAGGTGAGGGTAAGGTGAGGAAAAAAATTATCCTTAGAGAACTAATCCAATCTAATCCAAAATCCTCATTTTCAAGCTGGGGAAACTGAGTCCCAGAGATGGAATGTGAATTGGCTAAGAAGGAAAAGCATGAAATAATTGGGGAAAAGAAAGGAGATGGAGGAGAAAAAGGACTCTGACCCTGAAATAAGGTGGATTTCAGTTGTTCCTATGCAAGAGTTTCTGCTTGATATTGGAGTTGGCCATTTTGACTTTCAGGGGATGGAATTTGGCCCTAGAGTCGTCCTTTTCCCATCCCCATCCACCTTTCAAGATCCAACTCAATGAGCAGAAGATTCTTCTCTCCTTAAAGGAACTCACATGTGCAAAAATGTTTGTGGCAGCCCTTTTTGTAGGGGCAAGAAACTGGAAACTGAGTGGATGCCCATCAGTTGGGGAATGGCTGAATAAGTGGTGGTATATGAATGTTATGGAACATTATTGGTCTATAAGAACGATCCGCAGGATGATTTCAGAGAGGCCTGGAGAGACTTGCATGAACTGATGTTGGGTTTCAGGAGGCTGGCTCCCTTGGGACCCTGCTGGGATGCTGGGAATACATGAGGTTCTCACTTTTGCATTTGTATATTTGATATATAATATGCATTTATACATGAAATCCGTGAAAAAAGGACTGTTTCATGTTTGTCTTTGTGTTTCCAGCACTCATTGTAGGGTCTGGCAAATAATAGGCGACAAATTACTGCTTTTTCATAAATTAAGTGCAATTTAAAATTATAACATAGTCTCTTGCTGACATCTTGTGTCTAAAGTCGAAACAGCAGGTAACCTTAATCATAAGGGCGCCATCCTGTGGCCAGCTCAGATATTACACATTTGGTCGGCCATCCTGTGTCCAAACCCTGGTATTACACTCTGGCTCCTTTTAAATCCCAGATTTCCTGGATTTTCACTGACAGCAGCCACATACTAGCCATTGAAAGGGCATGAAGCCAGCAGAAAAGAGTCCAAGGAAAGGCTGGATTTGGGAAGGAAAGGGAAGTCATGGATCCCCCCGATGTCCGCAGGGATTACTAGTAAGTTCCCCCTACCCAATACAGTGTCCTGTAATATTCTTTATCTATAAAAGGTCCAAGGGCACATGGTTTCCTTCCATGGAAGCAGAGACAGCACGGAGGGGATGTCAGTCCAGGACGGGCCTGTTGCCCATCCATAAGAGCAAATCTCAGAAGAAATAAATACAAGAAAGCAGCTGATCATTTTCCTAAGTGTTCTTACCTTGGAAAGAAAATGATCAACGGAATATCACAAGTTTGACTTATATGGGACCTTTGTTAAAAAAAATCCTGCAAAGATAGATCTGTCTAGGTATCCAGGGCTTAATCAATGAGTCGTTATGTTGTATTATTTTATAAATAAGTTCATATTGGATTAATTGAGGCAACTGCTGGAGTCAGTGTATTTAGCCCAACTGAGATTTGAATCCAGGTCCTCTCCCTCCAATGGCAGTGTTCTGAAAAATGGCCCGTGTTCTCCATCTCTGTCCCAGCTCTCCATCCTCAACAAAGCTGTTCCTCTTCCCTTTCAGTCCCCACCAAGCTGCTCCCATGTGCAGTCTACACCTCTTGTCTCATTTCCCTGTCTCCCAGTCATCCCTTAGGGTCTTCATTGTGACTCAATGGGTCTCCTAGAAACAGACTTAGCCCTAGAGGAAACACTAGAGGCCATGAGCCCAAATCCTTCATTGGACAGAGACCAAGGGAGATGCAGAGACTTGCCTGAGATAATGAAGCTGGGAAAAGTCCGAGGAAGAATTGGAACCCAAGTCTTCCTGAGTCCAAGGGTAGGTTGTGTCCATGAGATCCTGCTGCCTCACAGAGAGAGGAGAGAGACAGAGACAAAAAGAGGAGAGAGAAAAATAAAGAGGAAAGAGAGAGACAGATCCAGAATGACACACACACACACAAACACAGAGAGAGAGACAGAGACAGAGAGAGACACACAGAGAGAGACAGAGACAGAGAAAGAGACAGAGAGAGACACAGAGAGAACCCAAAAGAGAAACTGTCAGACATATAAACAGAGACAAAGAGACTGAAACAGAAGACACAGAGGGACAGAGGCAGAGAGATACAGAGACAGATGCAGATAAAGACAGAGAGAAAGAGACAGATAGACAGTACACAGAGAGACGGACCCATACACACACAGAGAAAGAAGATAGACAGACATACACATAGACAGACAGACAAAAGATAGATACACAGAGAGAAAAAGAGACAGAGATAGAGAAAGAGAGGCAAAGAGAGAAGAAAGGCGGCGAAACAGGCAAGGACAAAGAGAAAGACACTGACACAGAAAGAGACAAACACAGAGAGAAATGAGAGAGACAGAGAAAAGAGAGAAAGAGAAACAGACAGAGAGAAACAGAGACAGAGACAAACAAAAAGAGAGACAGAGAGAGATATAGAAAAAATAGACAGAAAGACAGATAAAGTCATAGAGACAAAGACAAACAGAGACACAGGCACAGAAAACGAACAGAGACAGGGAGATATAGAGACAGAGCAACTAAGAGAGAGTCATAGAGAAACAGAGGCAAAGAGTAGAAGAGTGAGAGATGGAGATAGAGATAGAGACAGACATGGATTGAGATAAACATTGAGACACACAAAGAGAGAAGGAGCCAAGCGTGAGAGAGAAACAGAGACAGAGAAGACAAATAGAGAAACAGAGAGATACAGAGAGACATAAGAGACAGAAAAACAGACAAAAAGAGAGACAAAGTCATAGAGACAAAGAGAAACAGAGACACAGACACAGAAAAAACACAGAGAGGGGGAGATAGAGACAGAGAAAAACAGAGAGAGACATAGAGAAACAGAGACAAAAAGAATAGAAGAGTGAGAGACAGAGAGAGACACAGACAGAGGGATAAAGACAGACATGGATGGAGAGAAACACCCAGAGAAAAAGAGACAAAGACAGAGACACACAGTGAGAGACAGAGCAAAGAGTGAGAAAGAGAAACAGAAAGACAGAGAGAAACAGAGAGAGAGACCAATAGAGAGACAGAGAGAGATAGAGAGAAAAAAAAGACAGAAAGAGATGCAAAGTCATAGAGACAAAGAGAAACAGAGACACAGACACAGAAAGACAGAGACAAAGGGAGATAGAGACTGAGAGAGACATAGAGAAACAAAATCAAAGAGAATAGACGAGTGAGAGACAGAGAGAGACAGAGACAGACATGGATGGAGACAAACACCCACAGAGAAAGAGACAGAGACACAGAGACACAGAGAGAGACAGAGCAAAGAGGGAGAAACAGAGACAGAAAGACAGAGACAAAGAGAGACAGAGAGCGATAGAGACAGAAACAAAAGGAAGAAAGAGAGAGAAAGCCATACAGACAAAGAGACACAGACACAGACACAGAAAAAGACCTGTTAAACCCTTTGATAATTTGTTTTTGAAGCAATGTGAGAGAATATTAACGTATCTAAGGCTGCTGACTATTGAAACTTGCTTTCTGAGGTAGAATCTCTTGGGACTTTATGTTGATATTATTTCATGTCATAGAGAAATAGTACGAGTATTATTTGTGATAATTGAATTTTTGTTTTATTTTAATAATAATGATTTTTAAAGACTTGTTAAACTTTTCAAATTAACTGTTATTGCATCCAGATTACAAAGGAAATAGTAAATGCCTCATGATTGGAGAAACTAGTTTTCCCACATCCCCTCCAACATTCGTCATTATCTTTTCTTATCATCTTAGCCAATCTGACAGGTCTGTAGTGGTATCTCAGAGTTGTCTTAATTTACATTTCTTTGATCAATAGTGATTTGGGACACCAATACATTGTTGGTGGAAGTGTGAACGGATCCAACCATTCTGGAGAGCAATTTGGAGCTATGCTCAAGAAGTTATCAAACTGTGCATACCCTTTCACCCAGCAGTGTTTCTACTGGGCTTATATCCCAAACAGAATGGCTGAATAAATTATGGTATATGAATGTTATGGAATATTATTGCTCTGTAAGAAACGACCAGCAGGACGATTTCAGAGAAGCCTGGAGAGACTTGCATGAACTGATGCTGAGTGAAACGAGCAGAACCAGGAGATCATTATACACAGCAACAACAATATTACATGATGATCAATTCTGATGGACATGGCTCTCTGCAACAAAGAATTGTCTCAAACCAGTTCCAATTGTTCATTGAAGAAAACCATATACACCCAGAGAGAGGGATATGAAGTATGGACCACAAAATAACATTTTCATGCTCTCTATTGATATTTGCTTGCATTGTGTTGCCTTTCTCTGATTTTCTTTTTTTTTTCTTGTAGATAGGATTTTTCTTGCACACATTATTAACATGTAGTGGACTTCCTGCCATCTAGGGGAAGGGAGGGAACTGGGGGTAAAATTTGTAATGGAAAGCTTTGTAAAGATCAGTGCTGGGGAACTACCCATACATATGTTATACAAATGAAAAGCTTTAATAAAAAAAAATAAAAATAAAAAAAGAAAGACAGTTTGGTATAGAAATACAAACAACATAAGAGGGAAACAGGAAAGGACAAGAAAAAATGGAAAGGAGTGGGGATAAGAGGAAGGGTCGCAGAGGGGAAGAATTAGTCCTAAGTAAAAATAAATGCTAAACTTGGAGAGAAGATAGAAAAAAAACAGAAGCTAAAAGGAAATAAAGGGGAAAAGGGGATCTGTAATAAAGAAGGAACCTATACCAAAGCATAGAAAAAGTACCAGAACAGTACAGAGCAATACACAATGACCATGATTATGAATGTGAATAAGATGAACTCGATTATAAAATGGAAGCAGATGATGCAATAGATTAGAAAGCACAATCCAACAATGGTGTTTGCAAGAAACAC
>JAJPUD010017815.1:0-24746 GCA_023553655.1 Myrmecobius fasciatus
TAGAGTGTATAGAAGGCCAAGGACATACAAGGTAGCACAATGGTTAGAGTGCTGGTCCTGGAATCCGGAAGGCTCTTAGTAGTTGTGTGACCCTAGGCAAACCACTTAACCTCAGTTTCCTCATCTGAAATGCCCTGAAAAAGGAAATGGCAAAACACTCCAGCATCTTTGTCAAGAAAACCACAAATGGGGTCACAAAGAGTTGCACACAACTGAATAATAACAATGTGGAAAGTAATAAGTAAAAGAAGACTAGAAAAAAATGAAGGGGAACTTTAAATTTCAAAGAGAAGATTTTAAGTTGCTCTTGGAAGTAATAGGGAACCACTGGTTTTGACTGAATAGAAAAGGTAGAAAATAGAAAAGAGGTGATGTTACCAGAAAGGTGAAAAACTGTGCGAGGAATTCTCTAAATCTGAACACTTGAACTCTTAAAAAAACAAAAACAAAAACAAACATAGATACCCTATGATATTCTTTATACTTGCTTTAGGCTTCATATCCATCTTGACTGTGTTTTATTTAACATCTTGAAAATCATTCCCTTTTGGAAGATGAAAGAAAATTGGGATTTGAAGTGTTCTGCTTTCTCTTTTTAATTTTTTAGCATTGAACAATTTGCTTCAAATGGGGGGGGGATGTCTTGGCCTTTTCTTTTTATTGTTGTTTTAAACAAGCCCAAAACACCTTTTAAATGTTATTTACTTTTTATACAAACTTCCTCTTTAATTTGAGTTTTATCCTTTTTGACACTAGTCTTTTTTAAAATAGAAAGTATATAAATGTTTCCAATTATATGAAAAACAATTTTTAACATGTGTTTTTTTAAATTTTGAGTTTCATATTTTCTCAGTCCATTCCTCTTCTCCCATCTCCCCTTGTTGAGAAGGCAAGTAACTTGCTATAGGTTGGACATGCAGATGCTAGTCTTACAATTCAGTACCACTTTTTTGCATTCCTTCTTCATTATGTGATCCTTGAATGGGATAGATTGGATGAAGTATTTCTCAGTATTGAGACTGTCACATGATCCCTATTCCCAGTCTTGAACCCTGGGTTGCAGAAAGTCACATGGTCTCTAAAGTCAGGCCCATGGGAAGTGACATGACCCATAAGAAGGTGACATTAGTGACCATTGGTCAAGAATGGCTACTTCCTTTTAGTCTATCCAATGAGGGGGCTTGGGTCTTTTGTTATTTAAACCTGAGAAGGCAGAAGCTGGTCAGGTTCCAGGAACATATGGCAGAAGTTGGGATGGCTCCCTGGTGTGTGCCTCTCCCTGCAGGGACTAAATAAATGCTTTCTCTTTGTACCTGAAGAGGTCTCAGATTAATTAATTTGGGAAAGGGGTCTAGCACTGGTCCACATATCCTCTTTCCAAATACATGAGTTTTTAAGATCTGAGCTCTCTATGGAGATAAGCTAGTACAACAAGACACAATAGTAAAATATTTTCTGCAAGAATTTCATGTGTTTATTTATTTAAAACTTTAGAAGTAATTCATTTAATAGGAAAAGGGAATTAGGTAACAAGACAACTGTGATAGGCAGCTCAATCAGGCCATATGTTTATATTATTTTATTATTATTATTAGATTATTTATATTAGTATATTATTATAAGACATGTGGCCTGATTGAGCTGCGTATCGCAGCTGTGCTTAGTCATTGCTTCAAATTGAGAACAAAAATTTCTTTCTAGCAGGCAGTTGCCCCAAAGAACAATTTGTTGAAAAGCATCCAATGAGAGGTACCCAGAAGCAAACAAAGTGAACATCAGGCCCACAATGACACTGATGAAGCTGAGTGAGGAAAAGACTAGATAAAAACACCATCATCATTAAAGAATTTTGGCTTGGATGGAGATAAATCAATATTCATCAATGCCTTGAGCTATTTCCTCCATTGAGTCACCAGATTAGCTCTAATACCTCTTCCTCACTAGCCTGATCAACAGCTTCAAGATCTCTTTAATTATTCTTTCCTAGCCCTCTGCATTTGTTGACATCTTTGAACGCAGAATTGACTTGGTGTTCTGCCTACTTCAATATAGACAGATAATCTCAGGTACTATAGCCAGGCAAAATTTTTCCCCAACATTCAAGTTATTATTCAGTCCAAAGTCAAGTTCCTCTGTCTAGCTCTTTTGGTCCAAAGCAGAGAAAAGAAGTGCAGGAAAAACAAAGAGAAGTAGCCCAAGCAAATCAACTAATTTGACAAATTATTGCCAAGGAGCTATAAAGGATACAACTGAATTAGAGAGATGCTAATGGCAAAATATATTTGGCTTTCCACAAAGTTCTTAGTACAGACATCCTTAGGAAGAAAATGGTTATATATGAAGCACAGTTAGTCTGGTTTAAATGACATAATATTTGTAAAGTACTTATCACTGTGAGGGGTTCATAACTGCTGCTTGTGCTCTTCCCTTTTGCCCTTCGGCACCAGTTTAAACAGACAGTTTCAAAGAATGGTGATTAATGAATTACTATCTATGCATTTTAGAGAAACTAGACAAGCTGGATTGTCTTCAGGAAATTGCAAAGATCTTTTATCAGCCCCAAGCCTCCCAAGAAACCAAAGGTGTTTCTGTTTGGTAGCAAGACCTGGAATACAAGTGTTTCCAAAGAATTAAAAATGAATGTGACTTAAAGGAAAGTGAAAAGGTGTGAAGTTGATGTAAGCTGACTGAAACATAAAACTAATAAGGAAAGGAACAGGAGTAAAAAACATCCTTGAGAAATTGTGAGAGGGCAGAACATTTCAGAAGTCAGGGACAGGCAGTACAAAGGACAAGGACATTTTAATAGTGCATACCCAGTAATCCAAGTGAAAAGGGATAGGAAGCAAACTTGGTTATATGCTATATGTATTCATATATAGGCTATATGAATAGAGAGAAAAAAGAAAGTATAAGAGATGTCGTGGAGGCAAAAATGACAAGATCTGGTGAAATTAATTAGATAAATGGGGTTAGAGAGAGGAACTGAGAATACTAAGGTATAGAGCCTGAATACCTAGGAAGTTGTAGTGGCTTTAATAGGAAAAGAGAAAATAGGAATAGGGAGTGTGGGAAGTGAGGGGTAAGACATATTTTGGACATGTAAAATAAAATTTGTGTAATCTAATTTTCAGCACAGTATAAGGAAAAATTTCTAATAAATCTGTCAGAAAAAAGATAACACTTAAAATGTTGTGGTTAAGTAGATAGAGGACTATTAACACAGTCCCTAAAATATGTAAGTTGTATTCCTCATGAGATCATCTTAATAAGACACATTGATTTAGGTAGCACCAAATCTAAATTATAGAGGCAAAATTGACTTTAACTGGAGCATCTACCAAAGAACACAGGAGTTTATTGCTTTGGGAAGACTCGCTATCAGTGTAGATCACCAACTCTCTATGCTTTAGCTGATGGTCTGAATTCATGTTTATCTTTAGCTGAAAAAAATTATCACTTTTGACCAACATTTTGGTATTGAGCCTTTCTAAATACAGATAATAGACTGTCTGTGGCTGGGCCTCTAGCTACTGTTTCTTGGTAGTAGGACCTGTCAGATAATGTATTCAGCTGACATAGTTTTTGAGAACTCATGAGTTATTGAACTAAGAATTTAATAGAAGCTCTTGATTCATTTTTATAGAATATGTATAAAGCTGATGAATAATATGAACTATTCTCCTAATCACATGTAAAAACAAATAAATTAAAAAGAATTTAAGAGTTTCTCAAAGGAGGAAGAGAGGCAAATAGCCAAAAAAGACAACCATTATTTCCTTTCCACTAGAAGCATTAAAATCACCATGATTATTATTAAAATGATAAAAAAATCATTTATTATGTAACTGTGTGGGCCAATAGATAGTGAGTTAAGTATCACATTCTCTTTTGTGGGGACCTTAAAAATCTGGTCTAAGAAAAACTGATACAGGTATTAGATTGCAGTAAATTAAACAGCAATTTCATAAGTATGTAAATATTCATTGGAATCATCCTCACTTTTCTTTTGTTTAATTTTTTAATTTTTTGTTAAAGTTTTTATTTGCAAAACATGTGCATGGATAATTTTTCAACATTGACCGCTGTAAAACTTTCTGTTCCAAATTTTTCCCTCCTTCCCTCCACTCCTTCCCCTAGATGGCAGGTAGTCTAATACATGTTAAATATGTTAAAATATATGATAAATCCAATATATATATATATATATACATACTTATGCAGTTATCTTGCTGCACAAGAAAAATTGGATCTAGAAAGAAAAAAATCAAACAAACCCTGAGAAGGAAAACAAAACGCAAGCAAACATCAACAGAGAGCGTGAAAATGCTATGTTGTGGTCCACACTCAGTTACCACAGGCTTCTCCCTGGGTGTAGATGGCTTTCTTCATCACTGAATAATTGGAACTGTTTTGTATCATCTCATTGTTGAAGAGAAGCACGTCCATCAGAATTGATCATCATATAATCTTGTTGTTGCCATGTACAATGATCTCCTGGTCCTGCTCATTTTGCTCAGCATCAGTTCATGCAAGTCTCTCCAGGCCTCTCTGAAATCATCCTACTAGTTGTTTCTTACAGAACAATAATATTCCATAACATTCATATACCATAATTTATTCAGCCATTCTCCAATTGATGGGCATCCATTCAGTTTCCATTTTCAAGCCACTACAAAAAGGGCTGCCACAGACATTTTTGCACATGTGGGTCCCTTTCCTTCCTTTAAGATCTCTGGGATATAAGCCTAATAGAAACATTGCTGGGTCAAAGAGTATGCACAGTTTGATAACTTTTTGAGCATAGCTCCAAATTGCTCTCTAGAATGGTTGGATCCATTCACGGTTCCACCAGCAATGTATCAGTGTCCCAGTTTTCTCACATCCCCTCCAACATTCGTCATTATCTTTTCCTGTCATCTTAGCCAATCTGACAGGTGTGTAATGATATCTCAGAGTTGTCTTAATTTGTATTTTTCTGATCAATAATGATTTGGAGCACCTTTTCATATGACTAGAAATAATTTTGATTTCTTCATCTGAAAATTGTCTGTTCATATCCTTTGACCATTTAATAATTGGAGAATAGCTTGAATTCTTATAAATTTGATTCAATTCTCTATATATTTTAGAAATGAGGCCTTTATCAGAACTTTTGAATGTAAAAATGTTTTCCTAGTTTATTCCTTCCTTTCTAATATTGTCTGCATTAGTTCTGTTTGTACAAAAAATTTTAACTATCTTATGTTCTAATTTGTTTATAATATCATTCTTTGTGTCTAGACCATGAACCCATTTTGACCTTATCTTGGTATATGATGTTGGATGTGAGTCAATGCCTAATTTCTTCCATACTAGTTTCCAATTTTCCCAGCAGTTTTTGTCAAATAGTGAGTTCTTATCCCCAAAGCTGGGGTCTTGGGGTTTGTCAAGCACTGGGTTCTTATAGTTACTGCCTATTTTGTCCTGTGATCCTATCCTATTCCTCTGATGGACTACTCTATTTCTTAGCTAGTACCAAATGGTTTTGATGATCACTACTTTATAATATAGTTTTAGATCTGGCACAGCTAGGCCACCTTCATCAGAATTTTTTTTTCATTAATTCCCTTGAAATTCTTAATCTTTTGTTCTTACAGATTAACTTTGTTATTTTTTTTTCTAGATCTGTAAAATAATTTCTTGGGAGTTTGATTGGTATGGCACTAAATAAGTAGATTAATTTAGGTAGTATTGTCATTTTTACTATATTTGCTTGGCCTACCCATGAGCACTTGATATTTTTCCAGATGATTAGATCTGACTATATTTGTATGGAAAGTGTTTTGTAGTTGTGTTCATATAATTCCTGACTTTCCCTTGGCAGATAGATTCCCAAATCTTTTATGCTATCGACAGTTATTCTGAATGGAATTTCTTTTTGAATCTCTTGCTACTGAACTTTGTTGGTAATACATAAAATGCTGATGATTTATGTGGATTTATTTTGTATCCTGCAACTTTGCTTAAGTTGTGAATTGTTTCTGGTAGTTTTTTTAGTTGATTCTCTTGGGTTCTCTAATTATACCATCATATCATCTGCAAAAGAGTGATAATTTGGTTTCCTTGTGACCTATTCTAATTCCTTTAATCTTTTTCTTCTCTTATTGCCAAAGCTAACATTTTTAATACAATATTGAATAGTAATGGTGATAATAGTCTTATTGGGAATGGTTCTAATTTGTACCCAATACATATGATGCTTGCTGATGGTTTTAAATAGATGCTATTGATCATTTAGAAATGGGTGTTGGATTTTATCAAATGCTTTTTTTTCTGCATCTTTTTTTTTCTTTCTTTCTTTCTTTTTTTTTTTTAAATTAAAGCTTTTTATTTGTATAACATATGTATGGGTAGTTCCCCAGCATTGATCTTTACGAAGTTTTCCATTACAACTTTTACCCCCAGTCCCCTCCCCTCCCCTAGATGGCAGAAAGTCCACTACATGTTAATAATGTTGAAATACTTGACAAGTTGTGCAAGAAAAATCCTGTCTACAAGAAAAAAAAAGAAAATCAGAGAAAGGCAACACAATGCAAGCAAACATCAATAGAGATCATGAAAATGTTATGTTGTGGTCCATATTTCATATCCCTCTCTGGGTGTATATGGTTTTCTTCAGTGAACAATTGGAACTGATTTGAGACAATTCTTTGTTGCAGAGAGCTATGTCCATCAGAATTGATCATCATGTAATATTGTTGTTGCCGTGAATAATGATCTCCTGGTTCTGCTCATTTCACTCAGCATCAGTTCATGCAAGTCTCTCCAGGCCTCTCTGAAATCGTCCTGCTGGTCGTTTCTTATAGAGCAATAATATTCCATAACATTCATATATTATAATTTATTCAGCCACTCTCCAATTGATGGGCATCCATTCAGTTTCCAGTTTCTAGCCACTACAAAAAGGGCTGCCACAAACATTCTTGCACATGTGGGTCCCTTTCCCTCCTCTAAGATCTCTTTGGGATATAGGCCCAATAGAAACACTGCTGGGTCAAAGGGTATGCACAGTTTGATAACTTTTTTTTTTTAATTTTTTATTTTATTTGCATAACATATGTGTGGGTAATTCTTCAACAATAACCCTTACATAGCTTTCCGTTACAAATTTTTCCCCCCAACTCTCCACCCCTCCCCTAGATGGCAGGATGTCCACTACATGTTAATTATGTTAAAATATTGGCAAATCGAATATATGTATACATATTTCCAAACTTATCATTGGTGTGCAAGAAAAATCTTATCTACACAAACGATATATCAGATAAAGGAAACACAATGTAAGCAAACATCAATCAAGGAGTATGAGAATGTTATGTTGTGGTCCACATTTCGCATCCCTCTCTCTGGGTATATATGGCTTTCTTCAGTGAACAATTGGAGGTGGTTTGAAACATTTCATTGTTGAAGAGAGCCATGTCCATCAGAATTGATCGTCATATAGTACTGTTGTTGCTGTGTATAATGATCTCCTGGTTCTGCTCATTTCACTCAGCATCAGTTCATGTAAGTCTCTCCAGGCCTCTCTGAAATCATCTTGCTGGTCATTTCTTACAGAACAATAATATTCCATAACATTCATATACCATAATTTATTCAGCCATTCTCCAATTGAAGGGCAAGTTTGATAACTTTTTGAGCATAGTTCCAGATTGCTCTCCAGAATGGTTGGATCCGTTCACAGTTCCACCAACAATGCATCAGTGTCCCAGTTTTCCCACATCGCCTCCAATATTCGTTATTACCTTTTTCTGTCATCTTAGCCAATCTGACAGATATGTAGTAATACCTAACATTTATATAGTACTAACGCTGTGCTGTGCTAAGTGCTTTATAATTATTACTTCATTTGATTCTCACAATAAGCTTCAGAGGTAGATGCTATTATCACACCCATTTTTTGAATGAGGAAAACAGATAAAATGACTTGCTGAGAATTACACAGCTATTAAGTATCTAAAGTCACGTTTGAACTCATGTTTTCCTAAGTCTAGGTCCAGTGCTCTATCCACTGTGCCACCTTGCTGCTTAGTAGGTGGTCAACACCCTGGTGATATGCCTTATTATAGTTAGTTAAGTGAAAGTTTTTAAGTAAATTCAGTGTGTTATTGAGGAAATATCTGAAGCTTCTCCAACATAGTAGAATGTGGCTGAACTTAAACCTTTCTGGCAAAGCTTTAAGAGCTCAGTCACTCTCACGACACATTGAAGCATGATACCTTCTTCAAATTCAAATTCAAACATTTTTCAAATGTTTATGTGTTAGTCTTGTGTCTCACTGAGATTTATATAAACTCCTGAAAGTAGTTACTATATCTTATATTACTTTTGAATTCCTAGAACAAGACACAGTGATTGAGCAATAATCAGCGTTTTTGTACCTGGGGCAAAGAAACTGACTTTAGTTGAACTTCAAAACTTCAAAATATAGCATGATTCAGAGCTGGGTGGATGAGGGAGGGAGAGGTCAAGGAAAGGTGGTCAGAGGAGAGCAAAAGGAATTAACTTGAGAATGGCCACCTGAAGTACATTATCCAATATATATTTTTTTCTAACTAATTATTCTTGCTATTTAGGTGTGACTTTCAATTTTTCCTATGTTGTTGAAGTACTTCATCATTATTGCCCCCTAAATTTTAATACCCTGACAAAAAGCTTCAGTTACCACACCCTAGGTAAGTCTATGATTATACATATAGACCGTTTTAAAATTCATATCTCCCCTATAGCAAACATGAGATCATAGATTTAGAGGTGGAAGAGACTTTTCCAATCTGCTCATTTTGTAGGTGAAGAAACTGAGCCATAGAGAAATTATATAATATGCCCAGGATCACGGGACTAGTGTCTAAGAAAAGATTTGAATCCAATTTTTCTGATTTCAAATCTAATGTCCTGTTATATTTTTAAGTGGCAATATACACTTAAAGGTGTTTATTGAATTTGTAATTGTTAAGTCTGTGAGAATGCTGCTGAGAAAAATGACCATGAATGAATATTTTTCTCTAGCATTCTGTCAAGCTTTGTTAAGCTCTCAAACTCTCTCCTAACTATATATAAAAAAGAGTTTTAGAATATTTATACTGGATTCATTTGCCTAAATTTTTTTTTCTTATCACTATAAAAACACTACTAGAAGCTAAAATATGCAGGTCTTTTGTTCTGAATTCTTAAGTGCTTTTGTCCATTGTAAGCTTATGTGAATTTGTCAGTATTAATCTAGAAAAGCTTGTGTTTGCTTCATTACACATGTTTTAGGGGTCTGCCTGTAGAAAAAGAAGCCCTTTGCTATAATGTAACGTGTTAACTTCAAGAGTTGCCATTTGATGAAGCTTGGATAGCATGTGGAAACAATTGTCTTTGCCTTGAATTGAAATGTGAAGCGCGAGTGATCAGTGGCATATGTCCAAAGGTGTGTTATCTCTACATTGTTTGTTCTTTTTTTCTCTTATAAAATAGAACAAGGCTTGGCACTTTATTATCAGAATTTTTATATTCATTGCTGGAGTAGAATAAGTTTAATTTGAAATGGAGTTCAGAATCACATAAGCATTGAATACCAGAGCTGGAAGGGACCAAATCTATAATACTGTCCAATTCCAACTAGAATATGAATTTCCTCTACAGCATGCTTTACAAGTTATTAGTTTGTCCCTAATTTGGCAACCCTGAATTATTTAAAACAGATCAATGAGAGAAATATGAGCCCCCTGTCATCACTTGAAATTCTATTTTTATAATCATAATTTTTCTTTTTCAGAAAGTATTGTTATAGTTTAATTTCCCTTAAATTAGTCTTTTTAACCTATACTTGATCCTTCCTACCAACTTCTACCCCATTAGAAAAAAGAAAAGAAAATCTTTGTAACAAAATGCATGGGTAAGCAAAACAAATTCTTTCATTGGTCACGTCCCCAAATTGTATTTCATTCTGCACCCTGAGTCCATTTTTACTGTGTTAAGGGGAGATGTTTTATCATCAGTCTTCTGGAATCATGGATGGCTATTAAATTAATTATACCTCTCATGACTTTCAAAGTTGTTTGCTTTTATAGTATTACTATTATTGTACAAATTATTCTCCTAGATTTATATTTAATTCTATAATATTTGATGTAATATTTATTTTGTACATTTATATTATAGTTTAAATTATTCATTTGATTCTCCTAATTTCATTCTGTATCAATTCATAGAAGTCTTTTCCTGTCTTCCTGAAGTTACCTTTAAAAAAAAATTTCTCATAACACAATAGTATTCCATCATATTTTAAAACTAAATTTTATTCTTTAATTGATAAGTATCTAATTTTTCAATCTTATTTGAAGTAGATTTTTATAATCTTTTGATCCCATTTATTTATTGCATGAGAAATAAATGAAAAGAATAGAGTTTACTAAATTTGGTTTTTATTTTAAATTTAAATTTTATTTTTAAAAAGCATTTTTAGTTTCCTCTCTTTTGTATCCTTTCTACCATAAACAACACCCTCCAATGGGGGAGAAAAAAGAACAAAATAAAATTCTGTCACAAGTACACTTAAATGAAGTCCACGGATTTGCACTAAGTTTAAAATTATTCTAGGTCACACCTCACCTATACGTGAACAAGAATTTATTACTGAACTGTTAAGTGCTATAAAAAAAAGTTTTTTTTTTTCCATTTAAAAGAGTTCTACTCAATCATCTTCAAGGTAGTTAGACAACTTTGGTAGGTCAACAGGGTCTTGTGGATATTAGTATTTTTTCTAAGTACAAATTAGAAAAAAATTGTTTTCCTAATCTTGTGAGTTATAACTCAGAAATAGCAATACTTGACTCACTATAGAGAGATATTTTATAGACTTGTAAAGCAGTTAAGCTTCTACATCTTAGCACAACATCATAGACAAAGAGAGGTGTTGAGACTATACCGAAATATCATCACAAGGCATGCTTTTCAGCTTTGTCTTTTTCATGTATTAACATGGGACAAAGCTATCTCTGGGTCCTGGGAAAGAGATTTCAATGAATTAAAACACTAAAGGATGGTGATGGTGGCACGATAGCCAGACTTTATAATTTTTCATTTGACAACATAAAGAGAGATCTAGTACTTGGTTAAAAAAAAATTGTTTTGACATTATAACCATTATGCAGTCTTCCTGCTTTTGTATTTGAACCAATATTTCATCATCTTTTTTGGCTTGCTATATTGCAACAAAACTGCTTATGAATATGTAATCATCAGAAAAGTATTTGAAAAACAGAGGAGAACTTGGAAGACTGAACCCAACTGCAAAAAAGTACAGTTTACAAATACAATAAAACTTCAATCAAAGAAATATTTGTGCAGGGGCTATTTTATTTACCTATATTTCAGAAAAAAAGTCTTTTCACCTCAGACTTTGTGGTTGAAAGCCATTTTCAGATATTCTATTTCATATATATACTTCAATAAATGGTAAATAAGCTAACATCAAATTATGAGAACAATGCCTGGCACTCATGTAAAGTACATTTCTCTCTGTCTCTCTCCCTCTCTCTGTCTCTCTCTTTCTCTCTGTATGTCTGAAAGTCTGTCTCTCTCTCAAAAGTATCTCATTGTCCTTCAAGGTTATAAATTTAAGATCACATCATAGAATCTGGGATTACAGAGGGAGACTTAGATAAAACGCTTTAGTTCAACCCTTTCATTTTCTAGTTAAGAATGCCCAAAGTAAATAGCTTGCCTAAAGTCACAGGTGATAAACGGAAGATTTAAGTCTCAAAATATAGTCATGGAAACAGAATGATAGATTTAGAACTCAAAACTATCTGGAAAGTCATTCAGTCTATCTCCCAAAATTTTACATATAAGAAAACTGAGACCCAGGGACATAAATGACTTTCAGAGTCACACAGGCAAAGAAGTAGGATTTGAACTCAAATTGATATGATTCCAAATCTATTGCTCTTGCTACATATTCAGTGTGAGTTTTTCCCCATTAGCCCTATTGTAACATCCTCAAAAAAATTGAATTCAATTCTGGCTCCACAGAATTTGGAGTTAGAGTTCTCAATATATGGTGAGATCTTCCAGTTATTCTAGTTGGCCCTTCAAAAGTTGACATTGTACTGATTGCATCATTCCTTATAATGCCATAAAGTTCCTAAAGGAAGTCTAATTACCCACATAGGAGAGATCAACTTACAGAAGAATTATTACCTTATGATGTATAGTTGACTAGACAAATTATGGAGCCTTAGTATATCTATGAAATAGACCCTGCATATATGAACTTTGAGTTGGATTCAGAGTTAAGTAGGAGGTAAGTAGTCTAAATTGATGTTAGGTATTTTCAGTTGTTTTAATGATTCCCTCCACCAAGCTTCTTCCTAAAACAAAGATCCATCTTTTTAAATAAAGATATCCTTCTAATTAACCTGGTAGACCTTTTTTGTAAACAGATTTAACCTACTTCATGGTTTAAGACACTGGTTTTCAACCAAATAGAAAAGACACTTGCTGACCACTGACTTTTTGTTGTTTAGTCATTTTAGTCCTGTTTGACTTTTTGTGATCCTATTGGAGTTTTATTGGCAAAGATACTAGAGTGGTTTGCTATTTTCTTCTCCAACTCATTTACAGATGATAAACTGAAGCAAATAGTGTTAAGTGACTCTCCCAGGGCCACATAGCCAGGAAATATCTGAGACCAGATTTGAACTAAGAAGATGAGGCTTCTTGACTCTAGGCCCAGTATGTCATCCACTGTGTCACCTAGCTCTCCAATGTACAAGTACAAGCCTATAAAAACAAGAAGGAAAATTGATGACATTTCAATCTCAGTCTACTGGGAGAAGGGGAAAGAGAAAGATAGAATGGAGTAAATTATTTGACATAAAAGAAGCCTGAAAAAGATTTTAGAAGGGAGAGGGAAATGGGGAAACAGAGAAGGAATCTGCATTTAAACATTATTCTCATTAGAATTGGCTCAAAGAGGGAATAACATACACACTCAGTTGCATGTAGATATCTATTTTATCATACAGGAAAAGAGAAGAAGGGGATAAGAGAAGGGGTTGGGGGAAGTCAGTTTAGAGGAGCTAAAAGTCAGAACTTCATTTTTCAAACACATAAAAAAGTAGTCAAATTTATAGAAATAAGAGCCATTCCTCAATTGATAAATGGTCAAAGGATATGAACAAGAAGTTTTCGGATAAAGTAATCAAAGCTCTTTATAGTCATATAAAAATATTTTAAGTCACTATGAGAGAAATGCAAATTAAAACAACTCTGAGCTACTACCTCAAGTTAATAAGACACAAAAGGAAAATGACAAATGTTGGAAGGGAAGTGGAAAAATGAAAACATTAATGTACTATTGATGAAGTTGTATACTGATTCAATCTGTCTGGAAAACTATTTGGAACTATGCTCAAAGGGCTATAAAACCATGCATATCTTTCAACCAAGCATTATATCCCAAAGAGATAAAAAAAAAAAAAAAAAACCACAAAAAGAAATTGTCTAAGCATGCCTCTATCCTATTTATCCCTATTAAATTTCATCTTGTTGAATTCAACAAAAATATTGTACAAATGTACAAAATATTGTACAAAATATTTATAGCAGCTCTTTTAGTGGCGGCAAAAAATTGGAAATCAAGGGCATCCCCATCAATTAGGGAATGACTAAACAAGTTGTTGTATATGATTGTGATAGAATACTTTAAGAAATGACAAGCAAAATGTTCTCAGAAAAACCTGGAAAGACTTAAATGAACTGTTGCAAAGTAAAATGCAGGAGAATATTATATACAGAAACAGCAATATAGTATGATGATCTACAATAAATAGCTTAGCTATTCTCAGCCATACAGTGATCCAAGACAGTTCTTGTAGGACTTATGATGAAAGATGCAGTCCATTTTCAGAGAAAGAAAGATGGAGCCTGAATGCAGATTGATGATACATGGTGGAGTTCTTATGAGTGAATAATGTTGGTGAGAGGAAGAGAAGCAATTTCATCATTGAAACACACTACAGAACACATGGACAGAAAGGGGAAATAGAAGAAATGAAAAGATTATTATAAGTCAGGCCCACAGGAACAATACAGATGATTTCAGGTACTCAGATATCTGCTGGAACTCTCTGTCAAAACAGGTAATAACGCCTCCAGCATTTAATACAGTGCCTTGCACTTAATATATTTTAGTGGATTGATTAACTAACTGGATGGCTAAATAAATTGTGCTTTATGAATACAATGGGATATTACTATGCTTTAAAACATAATGATTATAAAGAATCAGAGGAAGGTAGGAGAAATGAGGCAAAGTGAAGCAGAACCAGGAAAAAATATAAATAATGAATACAAATGGAGATGAAGAAAATTCATGAATGAATGAAAAAAAAAAGAATAACAAAAAAAGGAATTAAATTCTAATGCTTAGGAATTATAATAATCAACTTAAACCCGAAAGAAGAAATATGAGAAGGCACTTATTGCTTCTTGAAGTTGAGAGATTGTGGGTATGGGAAACTGCATATGGCAGGTTTTTTTTGTTTTTTGATCTTTGGTTTTGCAAACTTTTTTTTTTCTCCTTTGTTTTAAGGTATACCTCTCTAGGAGGAGAATATAGAGTGATGTATGCCAAAAAAGATATCAGGAATCTTTATTTAAAAAGAATTAATAATTCCAAACTTTATTTTTTTTTTGGCTGGGCTAGCAAACTGATAGATTTGGGAAGTATATTATTAGCAAAGTATTTGATAAAGCAAATAATTTTCCTTGTGGAACTGATGAAGAGATGTAGTCTAAGGAATAATGCAATTGGGTTAAGAACTGGCCGAGGGGATGGATCTGAAAGTAATTCCTAATAACTCTATGTAAAATTTTTTTGTTATTTTTATTTTTTGTTGAGGCATTTGGGGTTAAGTGACTTGCCCAGGGTCACAGAGGTAGAAGTGTTAAGTGTTTGAGGCCAGATTTGAATTTAGGTCCTCCTAATTTCAGGGCTGGTGCTCTATCCACTGTACCAACAAGCTGCCCCTTCTATGTAAACTTTTAAGAAGGTTTCCAAATGAGTGCCTCAGGGAACTATATTTGACCCTTTACTGCTCAAAATCTTTATCATTGACTTGGAAGAAGGGATCCACACCACCATTAACTAATTTATAATAGAACTAGGAGGAAGAGCTAACATGCTGGATAATAAGATCCAAGAAAATCTTAAGAGGCAGAAAACTGAGTTGAATCCAACAAGATGAAATTTAATAGGGATAAATAGGATAGAGGCATGCTTAGACAATTTCTTTTTAAAAAAAAGATGTAAGTGCTTTTGTGATTAGAGTAAAAAATAAAAAAACAACAAAACCAAATATGATCTTGGGTTATATCAACAGAGACAAATTTTCCAAGAATAGAATTGATATTTTTACTGTATGCTGTCTAGTTAGACTATATTTAGAATATTTTATGTACAGGCATTATTTTTTAAAAAAAGGTGTCCTAGATAGAGTACCAGCCCTGAAGTCAAGAGTAGTTAAGTTTAAATATGATCTCAGACACTTAACACTTCCTAACTGTGTGACCCTGGGCAAGTCATTTAACCCCAATTGCCTCAGAAAAAAAAAAAAAAAAAAAAAAGAAAAAAGAAAAGAAAAAGAAAAAGGTGTCAGTGAGCTGGAGAACTTCCAGAGGAGAGCAATTGACTTAGCTTAAGGTCTTGAGTTAATGGCATATGAGATTAGAGGAACTAGGAAAATTTAACTTGGAGAAGACTCGGAGTACATGTTAACTGTTTTCAAATTCTAAAAAGGATGTTCATTTAAAATTGATCAGAATAGGTTGTTGAATTTGCAAAGAGAAAAATTCATTTAAGAAAACACTTCTTAGCAATTAGAACTATCCAAAGAAGTGAGAAACTTCCATTAGATGGTTATTGAAGTCTCAGCTTAGAAAATGTATCTTGTTTTGGATATTTCTTAAGCCTGGGAATTTAGTTCAGTTGTGAATGTTCTTTTACTCATTTTGTCTCATCTACAACCTCTATGTGACAATCTGGTTTTTATTACGGTATATAGTAAGTTAAATTTGTGTCAAGATGGTACTCTGAGAATATTAATTTTTCTTTTTGTTTTTCTTTTTTTTTTTGTTTTGTTTTTGCTGAGGCAGTTGGGGTTAAGTGACTTGCCCAGGGTCACACAGCTAGGAAGTATTAAGTGTCTGAGACCAAATTTGAACTCAGGTCCTCCTGACTTCAGGGCTGGTGCTCTAACCACTGTGTCACCTAGCTGCCTTGAGTATTAATTTTTCAATACAAAAAAACAAAAACAATAACAAAATCACTATTCTCTTATTCAGGTTTCCTGAAAGATTTGAAATCTGTTGATATGTAGTTTAATGTGGCCCAGTGTCTTTTATCAGTTTTTCTTTTTAAAGCACTTTGAACCTACTCTTTTGAAGCCTCTTAGATGATTTAAAAAAAATTAATTGTGGGAAGTAAACTGCGTCTTTTTTTGATGAGATAAATCCAAGGACTGCTATTTGTTTTATTGGGTCATTAACCAGAATGTGAGCACTTAATAGTCTAAAGTACAAGCAATTTTCTGCATGTGATTAATAGCAAAATTTACAATTCATGTGAATGTTATTTTCCAGTCATGGATCAATACTAATTTAGAAAACAAAATTTATAGAAGAAATTTTATTTATTTACAACACAATGGCAAACTCTGATGATTTACATAGATCAAAGCCAAACTTGGAAAGTAAGTCTCACTATTAAAAATGGCATATAAAATAAATCTCAAGTGGACCAGACATTCAGAGGTTGGTATATTATTCTTACTACAAACTTTAGTTAATGCTTTCATTGTTTTTTTGTTTAGAATTTTATGGACTTGGATATTTGGAAACTAGTAGCTAACAATATGATTTTAAAAACAAAATATTTTTAAAAACAGTGTCCCTAATGCACAATTTTACAGTTTTAAATGAAAACTCAATGTTCCCTAGTGAATTTCCTTCGGCATTATAATAGTAAAACTTTTCTAATCGAGCTAAAGTCTATACTACAATTCTAAATCTCATATAGACCACAGAATTAAGCATGGTATGATACAAGTTGTTATGGAAATAATAAACTCACATACTTTGTGCTAATTTGATATACCATAGGTATAAGCAGCATCAGTTACAGAAGTATAAAGAAATCCAGATACTTCCAATTCTTTTAGTGCTCAACAGGTTTTCTATAGCATTTAAAATTTATTGGGGATGTTAAAAGGAAAGTTGAGAAAACAGGAATTATTCTAGGCTAATAGATATTCACAGTTCCATCATCCAATATCAACAACTTCAACAAATAAAACTATTATTATTTTCAGGTTACTTCTAAGTTTCCTTCTAGCTCTGAGGCTATGATTTTATACATTCATATATGTAGGATGGGTTCTCAGGAACCCCAGAAAGGCAGTTTGTGGGTCTGCATTACTCATATCATAATTCTTGAACTTCTACTGATATTGTTAGCTAAAGGACACAATTAGTTCAAAGCAAAGACACTTGAAAAATAGCAAAAGAAAAGAAGCATTAAACCATTTCTACTATCTTATCACAGTCTAGCACAAATATTTAGCCTTAGGTGGAGAAGTGAATATCTATAGGAATTTGTCCACTATATACATGTAGGGAACACATGTGGCAATGGTACATGTGTGGGAGGGGGCAACCATGCCCCTCCAGACCTGCTTCATACAATCAGTCACAGAATTTGAGATTTGTTAGGGACCTTAGCATCATTTGTCGATCAGCCATATGTGAAAGGAATTACTGGTATAATATAAGCCTAGTTAGTCTTGTGGTCACTACTTGACAGTGCTCTGCTGAACTTGTAGTTTTCACTGCCAGACTCTGTTCTGTTGGATTTTGCCCACTGAATTTATAGTATCTTTTGGACCCTGCCTGCATGGAGTCTCTAGCTTTTGACACAGCTGACGTTCTTGGCTAGCTCTTCAAGAGAAGAGCAGGTGCTGTCATGCTCTTTTAGCTTAAATAAAGCATATAGTTTTTCCTTGTTCTTTTAAAACAAGGCTTCTAAAACTTTTTTTTTCCACCCAAGAAACTTTTATGAGATTCCAGGTATAAAAGTATATGAAATAGGTATACAAATCAAACATTTACTGATAATAAATCACAATTTCACAATCCCCATAGTCAGTTATGTGACTCCATGTGGGTTTGTTACCTAGTTTAAGATGCTTTATTTAAAAAAAAAAAACAAACAAAAACAAAACTATAACTCACCTGCATTTTTTCCTCAGAATTTTTACTACTGATGCTTCTCATCCTCCTAGGAGGAGAATTATGAAGCACTTACTATTTTCTATGTACTTATGCTAAGTGATTTATAATAAATATTCCTTCCTCATAGTAACCGGAGGAGGTAGGTGTTATTATCCTCCATTTTATAGTTGAGGAAACTGCAGCAGACAAAAGTTTAGTGATTTGTCCAAGATCACATAGCTAATGTGCTGAATCTGAGCTCAGATCTTCCTGGCCATAGGCCAAGTATTCTACCTACTGCCACCTAACCATTTTTTTTTTTTTTTTTTTAAAGAGCAAAGTCCTGTTAGCTGCTTAAGTTGTCAACTTTACTCTTTCTTTGGACTCTTCTCCCTGATCTGATAGCTTGAGTCTTTCCACCAGAGACCTCACCCTAACTAGCCATTGGTGCTGAATTTCCATTTGAGTGCTAACCTATAAGAGGAACAATGATCATTTGATCATTGAATGGCTCTAGGATTTGGGGTTCCTCCCAAATTTTTCTGTCTTTTTAGTTCTCCTATGAAGATGAATAAGACAGGAAAGACCTTTACAAAAGGTACGCATAGTTAAGTAAAATAAATTAACAATGTCTGAAAATTACTATGTTACGATGTCCCTTGGTCTAATACATCACTTTTTTTTTTTTTTGGCAAGTCAGAAGTTATGTTTCATCTTCTATACTCTGAAGTTTTGATCACTGCATTGAGATGAGTTCTGAACACCTTTGAAGTTTTCTCAGTTGTCCTCTGACAACTTCCACCTCATTCCTCACACTTGGGTTCCAGCCCTTCCTTCTCTCCTGGATTATTTCAACAACTTCTTAATTAGTTCCTGCCCTAAATCTCTCATCACTTAAATCTATCCTCCCTACAGCTACCAAAGTGATTTTTCCTTAATTTCATAGTCACTCCCCTGTTCAATAAACTCCCTATTGCCATAGGATAAAATGTGAGTTCTGTTTAACTTTTAGGACCTTCACAACCAAGTCCCAACCAATCTTTTCAGTCTCATTGGACATTATTCCCCTTCCTGTACTCTGTGATACCAACTGGTCTTGGCTTTGTTCCCTGACCCACTGAATTCCATCTATGAACCTCATGTTTTTTCACTGGCTGCCCCCATGCCCTGGAACAGACTCAACCCTCATATCTGACTCACAGAATCCCTATCTTTCCAGAAACAAATACCTACTTTTACATGACATCTTTGCCCACCTCTCCTCTTATTTCCAGTCAAGCCAATAAACATTTATTAAGTGCGTACTATACGCCAGTATTATTCTAAGTGCTGGAAATATAAGAAAGGCAAAAAAAACCAAACCAAACCAAACCAAAAAAACCCCAACAACAGCAACCCCTCCTAAAAAGAACCCTAGTTCTTAAAGAGATTTTTCTCTGTGTACATTTACATATGTCCTGTCAAAATTCAAGATACTAAAGATTTCTTTTTTTTTTTCATCTCTATCTCTACCATGTTGAAGTGTCCAAGTATTTGTTTAATTGTATCTTCATCTTCCTAAATCTCATTTGGGGTTTTCTTGGCAAAGATACTGGAGTAGTTTGCTATATCCTTCTCCAGCTTATTTTACAGATGAGGAAACTGAGTTAAATGAGTTGCCCAGGGTCACACAGCCATTAAGTGTCCAAGGCCAGATTTGTACTTAGAAAGATTAGTCTTCCTGATTCCAGAGCTGACACTCTTATCTACTTCACCACCTAGTCATAACCAGCAAACAGGAGGAGCTTCATAAACGCTTGTTGATTCTTCTACTTAATTGTGGTCAATGTGTAAATTCTTCTTGCTTTGTTTATTTCACTCTGCATAAATTCATTCCAGTCTTCCCCTTTCTCTCAATTCTTTATGTTTATTATTTTTTTTGTGCAGCAATATTCCTCAATGACTATATACCATGAATTTGTTTGGTCACATCTCTTGTTGACAATCATATCCCTCCTCATTTGGAAGTCTTTCCTCATTTTCTTCAAAGTTTAGCACATAAGAAGCCTACTCCAGTTCCTCAATTTTGTAGCTTGTCTCAGGAAAATATTTTCTGTCTATTCTGTATAATATTTTAACCTGTTGTTTACTTCAGTATTACATAAGCTTGAAAAAGCCAGCTTTCCTTTTTTTGCCATTGTATCCTCAATGTAGACATTGCTCTTAATTTCTTGTGGAATTAAATGGTATTGAACTATTGATAATTTTTTTTTCCTATGAAAAAATGTGTTTGGCATGTACTCCAGATTCCTGTTTTTAGCATACATTTGTACTGGGCTTCGAATGCATTCATGCTTGTTATTTCACTTGATTCTCACAACTCTCTTGAAAAAAGGGTACAATCACCTTTTTACATTTTAAGACACCAAAATTCAGATGAAATGACCTGTATAAAAAAGTAGGAAGGGTAGAATCATGACAAATCCTCTTTCAGTCTCTTCTGTCCTCTAATGGGAGGGCTGGAGGATGGAGAACCAAACTCTTCCCAATGCCTCCCTTTATAGAAGTCAGAAAATGGATGTTAAACTCACTCCACTTCGCATCTACTGCTTAACCTGATTTCAGCTTCAGCATTGCATACTGTACCCTTAGCTGTCCACTCCCCAAATTCAATTTTAAGCTCCTTGAGGGCAGGACTTATTATTGGTTGTAATCTTATCCTTTGCTTAGTAAGCATCCCAATGCCTGACATATAGTAGGTAGTTAATAATTGTTTACTGAACTGGATTGGAAATCCAAGTTCTTGGGATCTAATCCGATAAATATATGCTTTCTGGAAGGAAAAATGAAAATAGCTCTACAATCAGCCCTACAAGCATATAATTAAACATGAGGCTTATCTGGAGGGGATACAAATAGTCCCTGTCCTCAAGAAGCTTGCATTGTCTAAAATGTTGAACAGCATACAATTGAACAGGAGACATGTACATTTTTATACCTACATATGTACAATATGTACATGCGGAGATTTAGGGGATTTACATGCACCTTATGTACTTCTCCTGGTTCCCTAGGCTTTGACTACGCTTCCTATAAGCATTTGTGGGAAACTGCAAGAACGTGGCAAATTTTCCTCCCAAACCCTCCCACCCTTCGTATCTTATTCAATTTCAACCTTAAAATGACTTTAATTTTTAAAGTTTAACTTCTTTAAAAAGTAGAGGGAGAGGAAGCTAGCAGCTCGGGAAAGTCCGCAGAAGCGTCCTTGCAACACCCTGGGCACCGTGTGGAAAGGAATAAGGTTCCTATTTAGCAATCGACACGCGTGCACGCGTACCAGCTCGAAGACTTTGGCGCGCCGACACGTCACGAGATCACTTCGGTACTACGGCCCGCCCCCTTCTCCCCTCAACTCCCCCACCAGACCCCGCGGTCTTCCGGGCTGCAGCCAAAGCCCGGAATGGAGAAGTCCTCGCACCTTTCCCTACCCCACCTCCCCACCGGGCCCTAGATATCGGGCATGCTCAGTAGCCCGCGGCCATCCGCTGATCTTCGCCGACCACTTCTGTGCTCCCCTGGGGTGGGGGTGTCTGTCTCTTCACTCCCCCTCCCCCACTCCCGTCGACGTCGGCGCGGCGGCGGCGTAAAAATAAAAAGGGGTGGGTGAGCGCGTGCGCGCCGCGCTTTTGCGCGGGCCAGGTAGCTAGAGGGAGGAACAAGCCTGGGAAACCGGGCGGGTGGGGGGGGGGCCGAAGGGGCAGGCAGGAGCGCAGCCTGAGCGGGAGGCGGAGCCGAGGGAGGGCTAAAGCGGGAGGGGGGAAAATCCGGGCCGGAGCTGCCTCTTTCTCCGCCCCCCCCCTTGCTCACTGCGCGCCACCTCCCCCTCCCCACTTCTTTCCCGGCCCCCCCACCACACCCTACCCCCACCTCGCGCACTGCTCCTCGCGACCTGGATTTTCTCCCTCTGCCACGATGAACAAATGAGCTCGTGCGGGGGAATGAAATTTAAATTTCAGTCAGGGGAGAAAGTCCTGTGCTTCGAGCCCGACCCCACTAAGGCGCGAGTCCTGTACGATGCCAAGGTGCCACTGAGCGGGACGAACGGGCGGGGGGGAGGAGGGAACGGGAGGAAAGGGATGGAAGGGACGCCAGCGGAGGGCAAGGGAGGACAGGGGATAGAGATGGGTGCGTGGTTTCCCCGGGCTGGGAATGGGAGGACGACGCTTCGGGGAGAGAGGGGGGAGAAAAATGACGTGCTCCTTCCAGGCGGTTCCGGGGAAAGGGCGCCAACTGCGCCGATGGCACCGCACCGGCGCCAACCGCTCGGGTGGGTGAGTGGGTTATGGGGAACCGCGCTTAGCGCTGGGAACTGCGCGCGCGGAAGCAAGCCGGCCGGCAGGTCCCTGCGCCGCGCGAAGGGCAGTGCGCGGGGGGGCGCGCGGAGGGGAGGGGCCGGGCAGTGGGAGGGGTTGCGGCTCCGGAGGTTGCGCGCGCGCGCGCTCCGGCGCGAGACTGTCAAAGAGCTCGGACTAGCTGGTATACCACACTTTCTCTCCCGGCGCCTCCTCCCTCCCCAAAAGACCCTAAGACGGTGGCGCTGCGGCAGCGTGAGATAGAGTGCAGTCACGCACCTCATCTACCTGTGGAAAAGCATTTTAACTACCCGCTTGTGCTTCCCCTCCACCCCTTTATTTTTTATTTTTCGTTTTCCACCAACGTGAGTGATGTGTGCACGAAAAGGGAGTAACATTTATAAGTCTCTCACGGATTGTTTTCTCTGAAGTGAAAAAATTCTAGGAATTAAGGAACACGTGAGATCAGGTTTTCTAGATCAGAGGTATTTGTTTGTGACCCTGGGCTAGTCAACCTCTCAGGCTGGGTTTTTTCTGTTGTAAAAATAGAGATAATAATAGCACCTACTGCATACGGTTGTTGTGAACATGAAATGAAATCATTTTTTGTTTAGTACTTTGCAAACTTCAAAGCCCTCCACAAATGCTTGCTTTAGTCTCTTGGACCCCTTTAGTGAAGTCTAGGGGCATCTTAGAATAATATTTTTAAATGCATAAAATAAGGTAACAAAGGAAACCAAACATTGAAATATTTATTTGTAGCCATCCATATCAGTCTTTATATACATGTATCTTTTCATTTCTATTTATACCTATCTATATGTCTTATCCATATCCCATCTATCTAATCTATCATCTATATCTATCTCCCATCTGTATTATTTACCTGTATATATATATATCATCTATCTCCCATCTATTTATATCATTTACTTATCTGTCTGTTGTTCTATAGGTATCTTTCTATTCCTGTCTATATCTCTCATCTATCTCCCATCTATTTATATTATTTACTTACCTGTCTTGTCTTTCTCTAGCTATGTGTCTATCCCTATATTAAACCAAGTTCACAGCAACCAAGTTAAGAACTGAGGTCTTGATTTAGAGGAAGCCTAAGGTATATCTCTGGTTTTAAGTGTGGGAAAAAAAGTGACATCCCTTGGAGAGGTCAAGTCATTTCCTTTTCAGTTGCCTGGGAATTTACATTTCTCTGCTGTCTGTCTTCCAGCTCTGTTCCTGAATAGCTTTCCTAGGGCCACCCCAGATTGCACAGTTGTGCTCACCCTGCCTCCTGCCTTCTAGCCTGGCTATTGTTTTCTATGGTTTTAGCAATCCTTCCTCTGCCCTCTTTGCCTACATCACCCTGGTGCTTTTCCCTCCCTCAGCCACTGGTGTCTCTCGCCTGCTTTTCTCCTCGACTGCCTCCCAAAGGCCCTTCCGTTGTGGCTGCCTGCCCTGTATAACTTTAAAATGGGCGCCCCCAGCATGGTTCTCTGTGATGCAGCCCCCAAGTCATCACGTAGTTTCCGCCTCCAAATCTTTGAAGCCTGTGGCAAGGATGTACTAGAAGAAAATTCTCCAGTTTAAGGGAGGGGGGTGTATTGTGATCGACAGCGAAGGAGGAATTATGTACCTTGTCTTAGAGGTAAGCAGTAAAGAAAAAGTTGAAAGAGTCAGCTCAGAATTTCCAAGTCTAGCTTGAAAGAGGTGGAGTCCCAGGGACTACATCTCCCAGACTTTCCCAGGGCTGAGGCTAAGTTGTCCTGCCTATAGTTTGGTGTTTTTTTAATGATAGGTTCTCTGGCCAATGGGGTGAAGAAAATAGCCCTGACTAAAATCCACGGAGACCAATTAGAAGGTAGTTGGGTGGATACTTCCTATTCCAAGTGGGATGCATCCACTAAAGGAAAAAAAAAACACGGAGATTTGGGAAGAAATTGTCATCAGGCACAGATTTAAAAAATGAGAAAAATCTGTTAAAAATTATTTCTGGTCACTCTGATCAGACTCAGAATTTCTCATGTATGCCTCCCAATGTATAAGTGATATCTCACCTGTTTTTTCTTATTTCAGATTGTTGATGTTATTGTTGGGAAAGATGAGAAGGGCAGAAAAATC
>JAJPUD010017816.1:0-13566 GCA_023553655.1 Myrmecobius fasciatus
TATATATATATATGCAAAGATAGTTTTCAACATTGACTCTTGGTAAATCTTGCATTCTAAATGTTTTCTTCCTCCCTGTTCCCACCCCAACCCTAGACAGCAAGCAATCCAATAAATGTTAAACATATACAATTCTTCTATACCTAGTTCCATATTTATCATACTTCATAAGAAAACATCAGATCAAAAAGGGAAAAAGAAAAAAAAAACAAGCAAACAACAACAAAAAAACATGAAAAAAACTATTTTGTGGTACATATTCAGTCCCCAGAGTCCTCTTTCTGAATGCAGATGGCTCTTTTCTTCCCAGGTCCTTTGGAATTGGCTTAAATCACCTCATTGTTGAAAAAAGTTACATCTATCAGAAATGATCATCACATAAACTTATTACTGTGTCCAGTGTTCTCTTGGTTCTACTCACTTCACTTAGCTTCAGTTCGAGTAAATCTCTCCAGATATTTCTGAAATCATCCTACTAATCATTTTTACAGAACAATAAGATTCTATAATATTCACATAACATAGCTCTTTCAACCATTCCCTAACTGATGAGCATCCACAAAGTTTCCAATTTCTAGCCACAACAAAAAGGACTACTACAAACATTCTTGCGCATGTGGGTCCCTTTCCTTCCTTTAAGATCTCTTTGAGATATAGGCCCAATAGAAATACAGATGGGTCAAAGGGTATGCACAGTTTTATATGCTTTTGGGCATAGTTACAAATTGAGTCCCCAGAATGGTTTAATCAGTTCACAATTCCACTAACAATGAATTAGTGCTGACAGTTTTCTTGACCTCAGAAATGCAACCCATAGGAGCGTAGAACATAAATAGAATCAGTGATTACGGGAGAATAAGAACTGAGTATGGTTCTACTTAAAAATAGAAATTGGGAGTAATTGGGAAATTAACCTCAATATATTCTACTCCCCAAACCAGCATGCCTGCTTCATATCACAAGGCCAACTATTTTATGCCTCAAAACAATCTTTTCTATGTCATTTGATCAATATTGTATGCTGACAAATTGTGATGGTTTCCATTTAGTTATATCTATGTTTTGGATTATAAGTACCTTGAAGAAAAGAATTATGTATAATTCCAATCCCTTGGGTTCACAATCTCAGAGGTATTCATAACATTTCATTTTCTCACTCTCCGTATCAGTAACCAAATCATATTCATTCTATGTCCACATCTCTGTTATTTGCCTCTTCTTTTAAATCACAAAATCATTGTCATAGTCAATGCCCTCAACCTCTCTCACCTAAACTATTGTAGTAGTTTCCTAATCAGTCATCTTGCTTCAAGTTTCTGCCCTCTTTAATCTATTCTCTACACAGTTGAGAAAAGATTGTACTTTTAAAGTAGTCTGTCTCTACTAAATTCATTCTTATCCTGCTCATTTTATTTTCATCAGTTTATAATGGAAAATGTTCATTTTAATAATATTGATGTTATGTAGTTTTTTTTCACTTCACTCTGTATCTATTCATATAAATCTTTCACTATCTCTTTGAAATCATTGATTTCCTCCTGTCTTACAAAAAAAAAGCAGTTTTATATAGCACAGCCTATGCTGCCATTTTCCAACTAAAGGACATCGCTTTTGCTTCCAGTTTTTAATTATCATTATCACAATAAGAGAAGTTACAAAGATTTTTGTTCATAAATGAAATTTTCCTATTTCTTTGCTCTCTTTTGTGTTTGGGTTTAGCAACAATATTACTGTGTCAAAAAGCACTGGATTTATTAAAATTTTGAATAACTATTTTGGAAACCACATGAAACCAAACCTCTGAACAGAGTCTGATGGAATGAAAAAACTCTCTAGCTCAAGATATATTGGAAAAAATTTCATGAAAGTTCAATTTCACTAGGATGAAAAGGGTGTTCAGCTCATGTCAGACAGAGTCTTGGAAAGATAGTAAGAGAGTCTCAATCACAGCTGGTCAGCAACTGAGACCCTCAATCCTGGCAGTGGAGCAGATTAGTGGGGCAGCCTCCACTCGCTCTGAAGGTAAATTCTTGGAAACCAGACTGTTTCCTGGAAAGAGCAGGGAAAAGCTATCCTCATTATCATTTATTAAAGTTGAAAGCAAATTTTCAAACTTATGAGACGAATGCACTTCTTTGTTTTCACATATAGAATTAAATCTCAGTGGAATATATGATACTTTTTAATGTTGACAAATTTTTCAACACTCCTCACATGAGGTCTCCACCCATCATTTATGAAGCTTTGATCTTAATCAAAGGAAGCTTTGCTGCCAGCCAAGCAATAACAACCTATTTATTATTCCCTACCCCAGATGATCATCTGTACTCTTGCTTTAGTTCTGCACAGAGTATCTAGTCAACATTGTGGTTACCTTCCTTGAGCCCATATGAGCCAATAACAGGATATATATTCTTTTTGAGGAAAACTCTAGTTCAATACTGAGGCCCTCAATAAAAGGACAGATGCCATTTAGTGAAGTTTTTTTTAATCTTTACAATCCATGAAAAATAAGGTAAATTTAATATATAACACAAGTAAATCAACAAGCCATGTGTAATCTCCTATTTCTAATGAAACTTGAAAGAAACCTTGTTGATATGGATTTTATTGCATATATTGTGGGTATAATACAGATTAAAGAAGTTGTAAAACAAAGCTGTACTTCACTTTTTTAATTGAAACTTTTTAATTTTCAAGATATATGCATGGATAATTTTTCAACATTTACCCTTGCAAAAACCTTGTGTCCCAGTTCTCCCCTTAATCCCAACCCTTCCCCTAGATAGCAAATAATCCAATATATGTTAGACATGACAAACAGGAATGTTAAATCCAGTATATGAATATATTTTTATACAATTATTTTGCTGCACAAGAAAAATAAAATAAAAAAGGAAAAAAATGAGAAAGAAAATAAAATGCAAGCAAACAACAACAGAAAGAGTGAAAATGCTGTGCTGTGATTTACACTCAACACAGTCCCCTCTCGGGGTGTAGATCGCCCTCTTAAATAATCTCATTGTTGAAAATAGTCAGGTCCATCAGAACTGATCATCATATAATGTTGTTGTTGCTGTGTATAATGATCCCCTGGTTCCGCTCATTTCATTTAGCATCAGTTCATGTAAGTCTCTCCAGGCCTCTCTGAAATCATCTTGTTGGTTGTTTCTTACAGAACAATAATATGTTATAACATTAATATACCATAATTTATTCAGCCATTCTCCAATTGATGGGCATCTATTCAGTTTCCAGTTTCTAGCCACTACAAAAAGGGCTGCCACAAACATTTTTCCACATGTGGGGCCCTTTCCCTTCTTTAAGACTTCTTTGGTATATAAGTCCAGTAGAAACACTACTGGATCAAAGGATATGCATAGTTTGATAGCCCTTTGGGCATAGTTCCAAATTTCAAAGCTGTACTTTAAGAAAATAATTATTTGATGGTTGAATTTTTGAATCATGGTTCCAGCCTGATTATTATTGTTATAGAGCTTGAATTGTTTTGTTTTGTAATTCCTTTTCTTCTGGTTGTAAATTGAGATATTAATGCTGACATATGCTCACTATTAGGAAATAGATCTTGCTTGAAACTTCAGGCTTCTAATTTAATTTCCCTTCTCATATTTTTCTTTTTTATTGTACTAAGTTTATTTTTAATACATATTGCTTTATTAATCATATTAGGAGAGAAAAATCAAAGCAAAAGGGAAAAAAAAACATGGGAGAAGTAAAGAAATAGAAAAAAAAGAAGTGAACATAACATGTGTTGATTTACCTTCAGTCGCCTTAGCTCTTTTTCTGGATGCAGATGGCATTTGGATCATTGAACTATTGAGAAGAACCAAACATTTTATATTTGATCTTTCCTCATTGTTGATGTTATTTATATACAATGTTTTCTTTGTTCTGCTTATTTCACTCAGTATCAATTGGTGTAAGTCTTTCCAGGCTTTTTTATAATCAGTTTGTTTATCATTTTCAAAGAACAATAACATTCCATTACTTTCATGTACCATAGCCTGTTCAGCTATTCACCAATTAATGGGCATCCACTTCTTTTTAAATTCTTTGCTGTCACAAGGAACTGCTACAAACATTTGTGCAAATGTGGGTCCTTTTCCCTCCTTTATGATTTCCTTTGGCTACAGACCCAGTAATGGCACTGCAAGGTCAAAGGGTATGCACAGTTTTATAACCCTTTGGGCCTAGCTCTAGATTGTTCTCCAGAATGGCTGGATCATTTCATAACTCCACCAATAATGTATTAATGTACCAGTTTTCCTACATCCCCTCCACCATTTCCTATCATCTTAGCTAATCTGTACCTCACAGATGTTTTAATTTCCATTTCTCTAATCAAAAGTAAATTGGAGCATTTTTAACTATAAATGACTTTAATTTCATCATTTGAAATTTGTCTGTTCATATCCTTTGACTATTAATCAATTATCTAAGTTTTCTAGGATAGTATTAACATTAATATTTCATTTTGCATCAGCTAATGGAAGTCTTTACTGAGAGCAATCTGCTCATTTCTTATAGCACAATAGCATTCCATCATAATGATATGCCACAATTTGTTCAGTCATCCCCAATTGATAGATATTCCCTCTGTTTCCAATTCTTTGCTCCTAGAAAAGAGATGTTATATTGCTTAAAAGAGTTTTATAGCCAAATGTTCCAGGAAACAATAGGGAGAACTAGGAGTGGCTATAAATGGTCCTGGGCAGAGGGAGACAGATTTGTTCTAGCAGAGACCAAAGAAATGGTACATTTGAAATATATATATATATATGTGTGTGTGTGTGTGTGTGTGTGTGTGTGTGTGTGTGTTTGTGTGTGTATACACATATATATGTATATATGTATACGTATATTCATATATATACATTATACACAAGGATATATGTGACATATATAAACCACCTCTTGACCCATTACAGAGTCCCCATACAGATTGACTCTGGAGATGGTCCTCTACTTCTCTTGAAAAGCAGAGAAATCATTTCCCTCAGCAGGTCTTTGGGCTCCTAATCTTCTCTATATCCCTCAATGTTCCTGTATCTATAGGTCCTTTTCCTTTTATTAAATCTCTTTGGGTGTAGTTTCAAATTGCTGTTCAGAAAGATTTAATCAATCTGTCAGCAATGCATTAATTGCTCATTTTTCCTACATCCACTTCAACATTTGTCATTTTCCTTTTCCGTCTGGTTAGCCAATTTAATAGGCAAGTGGTTGTGCTTCAGAATATTAATTTGCATTTCTCCCATCAATAGCGAGTTAGAGCATTTTTTTTCATATGACTATAACTATGATTACTTCATCTGAAAATTGCTTATATCTTTTGATCATTTATTATGTGGGAAATGGCTCTTATTTATGAATTTGAGAAATGAGGCCTTTGCCAGAGAAACTTGCTTTTTTTTTTTAAATTACTCTTGCTAATTGTATTCCCCTTACACTGTTTATTTTATTCTCCTTCTCCTTTTATCCTGTGCCTCCTCAAAAGTGTTTTGCTTCTGATTACCCTCTCCCTCTACTTCTTCAGTGGATTTTTTTTTTCTTTTGACCAATTCTACTTTTTCAGGATTTTTTTTTCTTCAGTTAATTTTTGTACCTTTCTTTCTATTGGGCCAATTCAGCTTTTCAAGGCATTTTTGTCCTCATTGCCTTTTAGTACTTCCTTTACCATTAGGTTTAATTTGTTCTCTAAGATGTTCTTTTCTTCAGCATTTATTTGCGTGTGTGTGTGTGCGCGCACGTGCGTGTGTATGTGTGTGTGTGTGCTTTACCTGCTTTACCAAGTTATTGGCTTACTTTTCAGATTTTCTTGCATCACTCTAATTTCTCTTCCCAATTTTTCTTTTATTTCTTTGAATAGTTTTTCAAAATTCTTTTTGAGATTTTCCTTTCCTGAGGCCAATTTTTATTTGTTTTAGAGACTATGGATGTAGGAAGTTTGAATTTGTTATCTTCCTTGTCACCATAGTAACTTTCTACAGTCAGAATATTTTTTTTTTATTTGTTCACTTTCACAGCTTATTACTTGACTTTTAACTCTTTGTTAAAATAGGACTCTAATTCTTGGGTGGAGAGTGTATTTTCTCAAGCTTCAAGTTATCTGTGACTACTTAACATAATAAAAGCTTTGTAGGATGTTAATTATATGTTATCTAAAACTTGGTCATTTTCTCCATTAGATTATGACCTCTTTGAGAGCAGGAACTCTTTTTTTCCCTTTCTTTATTTCTCTTGTGTTTAACACAGTACCTGACAAATAATCAGTTATAAATGTTAAATGACTGATTATATGATTTCATATTTATTTTTTTCATAGGATCAGGAATTTAGAATTTCAGGGCTCATAGAGGACATCTAGTAGTTATTGCTGTTGTTCAATTTGTATTCATGTCTGCCTAATCATAACCCTATGAAAGACAGCACACAATGTCCTCCACTATCACCTGAAGTTAGTCTAAGCTCATGTTCATTATTTCTTTAACATTATTGCCTCATCCTCTACCTCTTGCCTTGTTTTTTTGCCTTCAGTCTTTCTCAGTATCGAGTCTTTTTCAGCCAGTGTTGTTATCTCATTACATGGCCATTTTTTTAAGCTTCAGCATTTTTAAAATAAATAGCCAAGGTCAATTTCTTTAAGAATTGATTGATTTGATATTTTTGCTGTCCAAGAAATTCTTTCAAAAATCTTTTTTTAGAACAATTTAAAAGGACTATTTTTTCTCCAACTTTCTTTATATTACAACTCTCATAGACATAAATTGTCAATAGAAAAGGTATCCTTTTTAGTATACAGACCTTTGTGGGCAAGATGATGTCTTTATATTTTACTATGCTGCCTGTCAAGTTTTTGCTCATATTCACTTCCAAAAATCATGTGTCTTTTAACTTCATGTCTGTAGTCACTACCTGAACCATATCATCTGTAAGCCCAAAAATATAAAATCTGACACTGTTTTCCATTTTTTCTTCCTCTGATGCCACAAAGTAATGAGACCAGATGCCATGATTCTAGGTGGTTTCTTTGTTTTTTTGTTGTGGTTTCTTATGTTAAACTTCAAGCCAGATTTTAGAATCTTTTCTATTACCCTCTTACTCTTTTTAATTTGTCACTTTCTACCATCAGAATGTTATCAACTATATATCTGAGGTCATTAATATCTCTCCCAGAAAAATTAACTATAGCTTTTGATTTGTTCAGCATGAAATTTTGCATGATATATCCTACAAATAAGTTAAATAAATAAGAAGATAGTATGCAATCCTGCCATATGTTTGTGTACACATATTTACATATGCATATATAAGTGCTAGTGTAAACATATGTACCAGTAAATTCCAAAGAGAAGGATTTGATCTTTGAAAGTAAAACTTTCAAAACTGATGAAACAATATTCTTTTTCCAATCATCCCAATAAAAGGAGAGGACACAGGAGAAGTGGTTAATTCAAAACCTGCTATCAATTTGGCCCTCCAACGGGCAAGGAAAGTGTTCTATAAACACATTTTTTTAATGTAAAAATAAAACAGAGCTCTGGGGACATCACCCTAATACTGAATAAGAATAGCTTAAAATCTTGAAAAGAAAATACCCAATACTCCTGGGTAACAAAGTGATATTCTCTATCTTTTTTTTTTTTAAATTCTTTTTTCATCAAAAGAAAATGATTTTGCCACAATCAAAATGAGGCAGAGAAATGAAAGGAATTGGAAGAAATAGCAAAACCTGAAAAAACGACTGACTCAATTTAACTTTGCTTAGAGCAAAGGAGAAAGAATGAAAAATAAAAAGCATCAGCCAGAACTCAAGAAATATTATTGCCCCAAATTACAAACAGTTGGAAAATCCTCATGTTAATTTGAACTTAAAAGTTTATTTCTGGGGGCTAGGCTTTATATATGAACTATCCTTCCAATATGGATGAACTAAAGAGAAAAATATATTGCTCTGACCTCCTCTTTTTTTTTGGTGTTTGAGACTTACAAAAATTATTAATGCATTCTGGATCTGAAACATGAAATATCAAATGGGATAATTTATTTTCTTGTAGACAAACATACTTATTCACTAGTAGATAGTCAAAAACAAAATAAAACAAAACAAAACAGATTGACACACACATATACACATCTGCTACTTTTGTCTTCTATACCCAACATAGCTGTTTCATTTGTGGCACTCCAGGAATTAACCTTCTTATAGTTACAAGATAGATTTGTTTTATATCAAATTCAATTCCTTATTAGACACTGATATATGAAAGTTTAAATGTAGTTTTTGTTTTTGTTTTTGTTTTTTTATTTAATTTTGTTTGTTTTTAAATCAAAAGCAATGAAATCTAGTAGAGAACAAATTGGTTAGAGTGACAAGATTACAATAATATTTGTTTGCCATTGAGGCTTAGATAAATCAATTATTTTCATAGTTTCTATTTTTCTATTCATGTAAATCCTTGATAGTTTTTATTTTTTTTCTAGTCAAAGTATAAAAGACTTGTTAATGAGTATGTATCTGTATATATTGTGTTCTTGGTGTACACTTGTGATTTCACATGTACTATGAATCTATGAATTCTCTTTGTGAAGATTCCTTCTGATGCAGATCTATGTATCAGTTGTAATGTACATTCACAGAGAATTATTTGAGATCAGGATTAAATTTGTAGGTCTTCTTAATTCTAGGTTAGGTTTTCTAACATATGTGTATATCACATTGCCATCTTATATACCATTCATCTATGCACCAATAGATTGAGAGACAAGTAGAAAGACAGACATAGGAAGAAAAAGAGATTATATAGATGGACAGATATGGGGATGTAAATAAATATATATATATATATATAAAACAGAGATAAATATTGAAACAAAGATTAAAAAAATTAAAGATTAGATAGATGAGTAAATAGACAGACAGATAGGTAGGTAGGTAGAATGGGAATAAATGGATAAATAAATGATACATATTAGATTAACATGTTTGGAATTGAGGGGGTAACTTTTGGACAATTTATGCCATATAAATACAATGGTATGGTTGTCTCCTAATTATTTTAAACATTTTATTAAATTACTAATTTATTTTTAAAAGATAACCTTCAATTGATATTATAATGCAGCCCTTGCATATTCAGTCAGTTAATGATCTTACAAAGCACAATATTATAACAGAAACATGCATAAAATTTTCCATCTAATGTTCTCCCTGAGGGAGATTTTTTGGCATCACTATTTTCCAAGTATTTTCCTCCCATGTAATCTGCTTCATCTTATAATGCCCTAGACATATTAACCTGAAATTGTACAAGTAATTTTTTTTTAAATTCTGCCTATTATTATTGAAGATTTCTAAGTTCCTCTGCAACACCTCTGAGTGTAATGGCATTAAAAAACATAATTAACTTTTTATTTTCTAAGTAACTAACCAAAAAATTCCTCTTCAAAAATAAAAAAGACACTATAAGAGGATTGTCTTCCTTAAGTATTCTTTACACAATACAATTTCTATTCATTAAATATTACATTAGCTTCAATTTAAGCAAATCCCTACTCTATCAGTGTTCTAACTACTGGAACCTGAAAGACAAATCCCTACCTTCAAATAGCTTACATTATAATATTGGGGGGAAAGCACATACACAAATATAATAAATATACACTAAATGAAAAAAAAATAAATGTGAGTGGGAGATGGTGAGGTACAAATATTTGGGGCTGGTAAAAAGAAACTTAAAAGGGACCTTAAAATGTATATGCAATTGAACAAATCAGCTTTTTCATCTTGTCCATATGCTACCAGTGGTATTATGCTTTCTTGGTGAGTCAAAGCAACTGGGGTTGAAGATTGTTAATAGCATAGTATATAATGTACTAGCCTGGAGTCAGAAAGACTCATCTTCCAGAATTCAAACATGGCCTCAGACACTTACTAGCTGTATGACCCTGAGCAAGTAAGTCACTTTACCCTGTTTGCCTCAGTTTCCTACCTGTAAAATGAGCTGGAGAAGAAAACGTCAAATCATTCCAGTATATTTGCCAAGAAAGAAAATTGCAAATGGAAAGGTGCTCCAAATCACTATTGATCAGAGAAATGCAAATTAAGACAACTCTGAGGTACCACTACATACCTGTCAGATTGGCTAAAATGACAGGAAAAGATAAAGATGAATGTTGGAGGGGATGTGGGAAGACTGGGACACTGATGAATTGTTGGTGGAGCTGTGAACAGATCCAACCATTCTGGAAAGCAATTTGGAGCTATGCTCAAAAAGCTATCAAAGTATGCATACCCTTTGACCCAGCAGTGTTTCTATTAGGCCTATATCCCAAAGATATCTTAGAAGACGGAAAGGGCTTCCGGGGGTGGAGACATGGTGGCAGAGATCAGACAGGAGTCTCTGTAACCTCCTCTAACCTCCCCTCAAACCAACAACTTATGAAGCCTCTAGACTGATTCTGAAGCAAAAAAAAAATCCACAATATCTGGAGAACAACACGATTCTAGAAGAAGATACTCTGGAAGAACCTCAAAACAGGTCTGTTTTAATTGGGCAGGGGGTGGCCTACTGAACCCAGACTGCAGCACAGGGAGACTGGGGCAGGGAGTTGGAGCAGGGAGCTGGAAGAGGAGTCGGAACAGGAGTGGGAGCGTTGTGCTTTTCACACACCTGGGAGTCTTCTGCCAGCCTCTTGGAACAATTTGTCCTGATTGTGGGCAGGTGGTTTGGAGGGTCTGCCTTTTGAGGGGGATAGATTGTGAACCACTGAACCCCTGATGAGCATCGGACCTAGCTGCCATTACACAGCACATTAAAGCAATCAATCAAACAACAGGACTGATAAGCACCAGAAATAATTCAATCAGCGGAGCTGCCCAGTACCTGAAATAATTCAATCAGCAGAACCAACCCAGGGTGAACTAAAGCAGAACTGCCCAGCCCCTGACATAATTCAATCAGCAGAACTGCCCAGTTCCTGAAATAACTCAATCAGCAGAACTGCCCCAGGGCAAATTAAAGCAGCTGTCCCACCTTTGCCCTAAACAGACCTCACACATTAAAAAAAAAATGAATAAAAAACCAAAAAGAGCTCTCACCATAGACAACTTTTATGGTGAGAGGGAAGAACAGACCTTAAAGCCTGAGGCCCCTAAAGGTAAAGCAACTCCAGAAAAAAGCCCCAAAGAGAGACATAAATTGGTCTCCATGTCACAAGGCTTTCTTTGAAGATTGCATAAAAAATCTTAAAAGAGAGTTAGAAGAAACATGGAGAAATGAAATGAGATCACTGCAAAATAAAATAGAAAAAATGGAAAAAGAATGCAATGAACAAAAAAATGTAATTGGTCAATTGCAAAAGGAACTAAAAACAGTAACTGAAGAAAATAAGACATTAAAAATTAGAATCGAACAATTGGAAATTAATGACTCAGCAAGACTTCAATAATCAGTTGAACAAAACAAAAAAATGAAAAGATAGAGAAAAACATGAAATATCTCCTAGGAAAAACAACTGACCTGGAAAATAGATCTAGGAGAGATAATCTAAAGATTATAGGGCTTCCTGAAAGCCATGATGAAAAAAAGAACCTGGACACTATATTCCAGGAAATCATAAAAGAAAACTGCCCTGATATTTTACACCCAGAAGGCAAAATACTCCTTGAAACAATCCACCGATCTCCTCCTGAAAGAAACCCAAAAATTAAGTCCCCCAGAAATATCGTGGCTAAATTCCAGAACTATCATACCAAGGAAAAGATATTACAAGAAGCCAGAAAGAAACAATTTAAATATCGGGGAGCTACAATTAGGATCACAAAGGACTTAGCAGCTTCTACTTTGAAGGATTGAAGGGCCTGGAATCAGATATTCCGAAGGGCAAAGGAACTTGGATTACAGCCAAGAATAAGTTACCCAGCTAGAATGAGCATTATCCTCCAGGGAAGAAGATGGTCATTCAATGATATAGGAGAATTTCACCTATTTCTACTGAAAAGACCAGAACTGAACAAAAAATTTGATCTGCAAACACAGAACACAAGAGAAACATAAAAAGGTAACAAAAAAATAACTCTTGAGAACTATATTTATGTTATAGATACTTATAGAATGAGGGTTGAATTTATGAATCTATTATTACATTAAGATTATGATACAATTACTGTGATTTTATGATTATTATCATATGATTACTGTGATTTTATGATTATTATTATATGTTTATTGTGATTTTATGAATCTTATGATATGATAAACTGAAAAAGAAATTAGAGGTAGAAAAGGGATAACACTGGAAGAAGAGGAAAAGGAGGTAAAATAAGGGAAATTACATCACATGTAGAGGCAAAGAAAACCTATAATGATTGAGGGGAGAAAAGGGAGGGGAATGAGAATTGGGTTAATCTCCATCTCATCAGATTTGGCTCAGAGGGAATAATACACGTACTTATAAGGAAACTGGAGGGAAAGGGGGGAAAAAGGGGTGGGTGGGGCTCTAAAGGGGAAGGATTGTTTGAGGGAAGTGGTTTTCAAAAGCAAAATAGTAGGGAGGAGGGAAAGGGGATAAGAAAGAGAAAAGCATAAATAAGATGGCAGGAAATACACAATTAGTTATTTTAACTGTGAATGTGAATGGAATGAACTCTCCCTTAAAGCAGAAGCAGATAGCAGATTGGATTAAAAACCAGAATCCAACAATATGTTGTATACAAGAAACACATCTAAAACATAGAGATACATACAGGGTGAAGGTAAAAGGCTGGAGCAGAATCTATTATGCTTCAGGTGAACAAAAAAAAGCAGGGGTAGCACTCCTTATCTCAGACCAAGTAAAAGCAAAGATAGACTTCATTAAAAGAGACAAAGGAGGAAATTATATCTTCCTAAAGGGTACCATAGATGATGAAGCAATATCAATACTAAACATCTATGCACCAAGTGGTATAGCATGGAAATTCCTAGAGGAAAGGTTCAGAGAGATGCAAGAAGAAATAGACAGCAAAACTATAACAGTGGGGGATCTCAACCTCCCTCTCTCAGAACTTGATAAATCAAACCCCAAAACAAATAAGAAAAAAGTTAAGGAGGCAAACAAAATGTAAGAAAGTTAGGTATGATAGATCTTTGGAAGAAATTAAATGGAGACAGAAAGGAGTTTACTTTTTTCTCAGCAGTCCATGGAAATTATACAAAAATTGACCATGTGTTAGGACACAAAAACCTCAAAATCAAATGCAGGAAGGCAGAAACAATGAATGCATTTTTTTCAGCTCATGAGGGAATAAAAATCACATGCAATATAAGGCCAGGAGAAAATAGACCAAAAAGCAATTGGAAACTAAATAATTTTATCCTAAAGAATGAATGGGTGAAACAGCAAATTACAGAAACAATTACTAATTTAATTCAAGAGAATGACAATAATGAGACCACATACCAAAATTTGTGGGATACAGCCAAAGCAGTAATAAGGGGAAATTTTATATCTCTAGATACTTATTTGCAGAAAATAGAAAAAGAGAAAATCAATGAATTGGGCTTG
>JAJPUD010017816.1:18566-30299 GCA_023553655.1 Myrmecobius fasciatus
GTAGTGGCTAGAAACTGGAAACTGAATGGATGCCCATCAATTGGAGAGTGGCTGAATAAATTATGGTATATGAATATTATGGAATATTATTGTTCTGTGAGAAACGACCAGCAGGGCGATTTCAGAGAGGTCTGGAGAGACTTGTATGAACTGATGCTCAGTGAAGTGAGCAGAACCAGGAGATCATTATTCACAGCAACAACAATACTATATGAGGATCAGTTCTAATGGACATGACTCTCTTCAACAATGAAATGCTTCAAACCAGTTCCAATTGTTCGGTGAAGAGAGCCATATACACCCAGAGAGAGGGATATGAAATGTGGACCACAACATAGCATTTTCATGTTCTCTATTGAGGTTTGCTTGCATTGTATTTCCTTTATCAGATTATTCTTTCTTGTAGATATGATTTCTCCTGCACAAAAAAGTGATGCAATAACTATACATATATTCGATTTCTTAAGTATTCTAACATAATTATCATGTAGTGGATATCCTGCCATCTAGGGGAGGGGTGGGGAGCAGGGGGGAAAATTTGTAACAGAAAGCTTTGTAAGGGTTAATGTTTAGGAATTACCCATACATATGTTTTGCAAATAAAAAGTATTAATGAAAACTGCAAATGGGATCATGAAGTCGGACACTGAAAAATTATTAAAGATCAACAAAATGGAGATTGACCATTAAGTTTTCTCCTAACTAAATCTGTCTTTTAACTCTACTATTTCTGAATTAATTGACTTTGAAAACTCCTGGTTTTAATGGAAGTACAGTTTACAAATGTAAAACCATTCAATAGCTTTTCTATTAATACAAATTTCAAAGACTACAACCAGGCAAAATGGTATAGATCTGTAGTCCGTGCTTCCAGGATTACTGAAACAAGTTTTGAGTTCCAGAATTCTGAGCCTCTGTGGGACTAAAGCTAAATTGTTGTATATATTTTCTGGTACCAATAGAGTGGAAGCAAAAGATGCCAAGATTATCTAAGGGTTACAATAGCTCACATCAGATAAAACAGCAGGTTAAAGCTTATGTGTCAATACATATTGAGATGAAGTACACAAGTGATTGACTCATTTAAATCCCAGGCAAAATTTGAAATAAACAAATTTTAAATATAGTGCTGTTGCTGATAACAACAACAATAACAACAACAAATAATAAGATCTAGTCAAAACTATTCCATGTGAGAAGCAAATAGTAAACTATTTCAATATCTTTACCAAGAGAAACTCATGGATATTTTGGTCCATGTGGTTATGAAGTGTCAGATAGAACTGAAAGACAACAATCAAATATAGCCATCATAAGACAACAATCAACTATAGCCATAAGACAACTAATAACCCAAAAAAAGTGTTATAAAGATCAGCCTACATGAATTGAAGGTAGAAGGTGACTTTGTAAAGCCCCCTACTCAACAATTCCTATGCTGAGCAAATATTGGAGTTATCTTTTTGTTGTTGTTTTTTTTTGCTGAGGCAATTGGGCTTAAGTGACTTACCAAGGGTCACACAGCTAGGAAGTGTTAAGTGTTCTGAACCAGATTTGAATTTAGGTCCTCCTGACTTCAGGGCTGGTAATATTGGAGTTTTTATGGAGCTCACCTCATGTCTCACCTTAAGATTTAACTTTCCAGGTACTTTGTGTTTTTGTCTCCTTCCATGCCATCTGGATTCCAACTAAGTGATGCAGAATGCCAAGCTGTTTGATCCCAGAAAACTGAAAGGGATCTTAGCTATTTGTAGGCTTGATATTATTAGTAGTAGTATGGTTACTATGATTATTATTACTATAGCTATTATTAGTAGGCTTAATAGGCTTGACTACTATTCACAAATACTTGGATCTGATTCACCTTCAGGTTAAGACATCACCTTCCTGATGATATGGTCTTCTTCAAGAAGGAAGGAAAAATAACAACAAAAACCTATATTTAATTACTGAATGGGCATTCCCTCAGTCAAACAGATTTATGAAATACCTTAATTTAAAAAGGTCAGAGTCTCCTACTGCATGCAGGGCTATTTCTAGTCATCTTGAATTATGTCTTGCCACTGGATCCAGAGGGCTCAGGGGTAGAAGGTAAGACCTTCCCTCACTTAAATCTCATTCATTTCTAAGTAATGCATCATCATCCTGATATCATGGTCCTCTTCAAGAATGAAAGACAAACAACAAAAACACTTACCTTTAAGTATCAACAAAACCCTAATCCATCTTCATACTTCTGTTGTACAAATTGCCAACCTTTCTATTTCATAATACAGTATTTTTCTTTCAAAGCAATCATATATTTCCTTCTGTTGGGAACCCTTATATCAGATATACCATTTTGGAGGAGAAACTCATTTTTCCCCTCACCTACCAGCCCCAGACCAATTTGTGAAAAGAGCAGTTATTTCTCAGGAGAGATGATGGAAGAATCTCATTTTTTCCCTTTTCATTTATAGTAAAAGATAGTGAATTGCACAAGATGAACAAGCATAAATGGATTACCACCTGAATCTCAGAGCCATAATAGTATCTACCCTGCCCCCCAAAATAATAACTGCCCATTATCCAAAGTTTCCTTTTCCTATTGAGAGGAAAACCAACCTCTCCCTAAGTTTCATTAGCAAGCTAGGGCTAAATTTTTTCTGCTCTATCTCCTCAGTGTTTGATGATATCCGTAACTAAGACCTCCATTAACTCCTAGCTTTTATATAGACATGGGTTCAGTTTCAAGTCTCTCCCCACACCAAACCATCTGCCACACTGCTGCCAAAGTGATCTTCATATAGCATTTGACTGCAGAAGTCACTTTGCTCCTCAAAAAATTTCAGTCCTTGCCTATTGATTATCTGGTCAAACATTATTGCATTTTTATCTTATCCTTTTAAAGTTTTTATTTGGAATAAGTTTTATGATTTATATAGCTATTAATTAATGTAATTTAGAGATAAATATTCATAGAAATTACATGCTTAAGTTTTAATTTTTTTTATTTGTTTAATGTTACTAATAGGCCATGGGATCATTGATCTAGATATTGGGTGGTATTTTTGAAGCAACTACCTCTTAGCATTGTATTCCAATAGCATCTATCAATGAATCTGTACTATAGCCCTTTTCATAGTATTTTGCCAAGTTTATGAAACATTCCTCACTGTCATTTACTCCACATTGTTTTCAAATTTGCCTTATTATTATTCCATTTCATTTCCTCTCATGACTTTATGCATGGAAAACACTATCTATTCAATTCTATTACATAGTATCACCATGTTCATTTAGGACTCAACACTAATGCAACCTCCTGCATGCTATCTGCACAACTGATAGAGCCCAGTCCCCCAAATTATGCTTTTCTAATTTGGATATCCTTTATTTTGTGTTTTCAGTAGAATGTAAGTTCCTTGTGATCAAAGACTTTTGATTTGAATTACTGATCACCTAACAGCACCCAGCAAAAAGTATGTGATTCATAAATATTTTTTAATTGATTGATCCATAGAAACCTAGAATGTATTGAAGTTGTTAGATTCACTTTCATACTGACGTGAAAATTTCAATATTAACCTAGTCCTGGCTGCAAGAGTTCTGGCTAACTAGTCCTTTTCATTTACTAGGTCTGAGACTATAAAGCTAAAAGGAACAAGAAACAAAAGAATAAAGGATCAGAAATAATTTATCTACTCTACTGTCTCTCTTGGTAAGTCTTGAGTATGATTTATCATGTAAGAGAGCAGGGAGTTTTGGTTCAACCTAAATTACCTGGCCATGAATTCTCCATCTAAGTCTGCTTGCCCCTTCTTAGGCAGCATTCTGTCTCATCCCCTTTCACCAATATTAGGAGCTCACAAGATTGGTGCTGGATTTTGGTAATTCAGTTGTCTTTAGTCCTTTAACTGCTCAGAACTAAAACCCTAGCAATATACTAGCTTTAGCATCCACTATGTAATTAAAAACATGAGCCACCACAATACCTGGACCTGAGGTGTTCTTAATGAAGTCATAATGCTTCTTTGCATCAAACATTTCCTTTTATATATTCACCAACTATCTTTTTCATGGTCCATTCTAAAATATTACCAGAAATCAAAGTAATGCTCCCTGAACTATATTTTGTAAACTGTATTTTCTTACTATTTTTGAAAATCAGAATCTCATTTGTCCTACCCAAAGCTCTGATACCTCTCCCATTTTTCATGATTTTTCAAATAACATTGACATTGGCTTAACAGTCATAACTACCAGTTCTTTCAAGATATGAGTATGTGATTAATTTCAGACAAGTAACTTGAACTCATAAAGGGCAGCTAAATGATCTCTCAGTAACTCTTTACATATATTAGCTATCAACCCCCTTCTAGTAATTTGCCTTGAGCAGTGTTCCTGTGATTCAGCAGGTCATGAACTCTTATTTTTAAGGTCTGTTGGACCATGAGATGGTCAAATATCTTGACATTATCTTTATTTACTCTTGGAAGTCTGCCTGGCATGCAAGATTGGTTTAGGCTATCCTCCAATGCCTATGTCAACATTGGGTATTTGCCATTTTGGAAAAGTACCAGCCTAAGGAAGAAATGAAATTCTTGGGGCACATAATGATTGGACAAGGTATAAGGATAGATTCATAAATGATGGAAACTTTAGAGACATCAGTAAACTCTCTAGCTTTGTGGACAACATTGATGACATTGCTCATTGTTGCTGTTTTCCTTTTCTAGCAACACTACTCACAGACATGCATCAAAAGATATTTAATTGGATGCCAAAGTTTGAAAGTACATTCAAAGAGCTTAAACAATATTTTAATACCAACTATAATCTTTACATACCTTCTCAGAAAGTATTGTTGAGACAGATATAACCGACATTGTTGTCAGAACTATTATCTCTCACTATTCTTCTCAAAATCATAGTTTTGATTATATTTTCATACAATGTGATCTCAGTAAAGAATCAACCAACCAGCCAATAAATAAATTTATTAAGTGCCTGCAATGCTACTGTCCCTATGCTAGACAATAGAAGTGTATAGCAAAAACAAGCATCTTCCATCAAGGAGCTTACATTATACTGGAAACATATAACATATTCACAGATGAGCTAAAATAAGATATATAAAAATACATTAAAATTATTTGATAAAGGGCAAATTTTTGGAGCAATATATCAAAAAGTAAAAAAGCAAATGTTACACTCTTACCATTTGCCAGGGGAGACAACTGGTGGCTCAACGATTAAAGGGCTGAACATGGAGCCAGAAAAAAGTGAGTTCAAATTTTTAGTACTCAAAAGTGGAATATAACCATTACCAGAGATTCTGGTAGAGGGCAGGAGGAAGGTTATATTCATTTTCATTCAAATTATTATCTTTCTCTCCACATACTCCTTTTGATATTTCTCATCAGGCTTTGTAATTTATATACTTGTTAACCAGGATGCAGAGTGGAGGTGAGGGGAAAAAATGTAGGGAAAGCTTTGACTGCTGTATTTAAAATTTTATCAAGCACTGAGCACAGTACAAAAGGAAAATTCATATCAATGTATATAGGTTATTAACTACCCTCTCCCCCCTGTGCTTAGTTAAGTAACTGGAGTAAAAGGATAGCTAAAAGTCAGACTGGCAAATGTGAAGACTATATTATCATTATATAAAAATAACAAGAAAATAATTATCAAAGCAATTATTAGAAAGGTAATAGGCAAGGAACGAATTAATGCTGTGAATACTTTCAAATAAGTTCTATTTAAAAGCTAAAAACAAACATAAAAAGCAAGAGAAAGTAAGAAGCCTTTTGCTTTTGTGTGAAACAATGAAATTCTATTCAACAAGCATTTATTAAATCACTGCTGAATTCAGGGAACTGAGAACACAAAGAAAAACAAAAGCAAACACAAGCAAACAACAACAATAGCAAACAAACAATCCCTACCCTCAAATAGTTCATGTTATACTGGGGAGATACAGCACCTACAGAAACAGATAATTTAAATAATATTAGGAAAGAAAGAAAAATAATTAGGGGATCTCGAAAATCTTCCTATAGGAGCTTTAAAGGAAAGAATGGATAGGGGAGGAGGATTGGGAAAAGGCATTTGCTTTGGCAAATTAGGACATTATTAATTTTAGAGAGAGGAATTTCACTTGAATAAAGAAGTTAAAAACCAGATTGAAGAAGATTTAGAAGAGAGTAAGACAGAAGAAGGGGAAACACCTACTATAGTGGAATTTGTCACAGAGTTGCTGCATTATAATTGGGAGATAAATATAGGAAAATAACTAAAGAAGATGCCAGGTCATACTAAATGATTTTTTTTCTTTGTTTTCTTTCATGATAGAGGAGAAATGAGTATGTTTGGAGGCAGCAGGAAAAGAATTAGTAGATAAAGGAGACTAATAATTAGAGAGGATAAGAAAAATAGTGGATGCATTCTGCTAGGGTAAACAGGAAAGGATCCAATTAAAGGTACATGCAGAGGTATGGCAAATGGTCCGATCATTTAAGGGAGTTAGGAAAGGATGAACATTACAGGAATGGGAGGTGCCCCGGGGATAAGACAAAGGCAAAAGATCAAATATCATGTACAGAAGTTTGGCTCTCAAAGATTTTGCATGGATACATGCATGAAAGTAAAAAGAAAAAAGCAATTAAATTATTCTAAAGGATTCATGATCTCATAGTTTGGGAGTTTCCTCCAATGATGCATAATATCATCTGTCCATTTTTGCACAGTAAAGAAAAGCCCAAACAAAAAATCCATATACAAGTATCCAAATATAAATAATATATAAATAAAATGCATTGTATATGCATGATATTGTATTTAAATACTTTTATATGTATATATAAATAGATGTGTGTATATTTACAAATACATCCACATAATTATGTACATATATGAATGTCTGTATATGATTCTATGGAACTGGTAAGTAGGTAATAATCTCTTCAAATATGATCACTCCTTTTCCTATAGTTCTTTAAAAAAATACTGTTTTTTGTGAAGGACACACACCTTGAACCCAAACATAGAAATCATATCCTTATTTGCCCTAATTAATAGTGGGCAAAGGGAAATGGATTCTGAGAAATCCCGGAATGCTATATTTAACAAGTTATTCCTTATACTTTGTAGGCTGGGAAAGCTGTGGGCTTAAGAAGTAAATACTGAGGGGCAGCTAGTTGGTGTAGTGGATAGAGCACCAGCCCTGAAGTCAGAAGAACCTGAGTTCAGATTTGGTCTCAGACACTTCACACTTCCTGGCTATGTGACCCTGGGCAAGTCACTTAACCCCAATTACCTAAGGAGAAATAAAGACTGAATTCAAAATTCTAATTCTTTAACAGATGGAAAATAGCTTAAACAGTTATGCTATATAACTATGATAGAATACTACTGTGCTATAAGTTATTGATGATGATGTTTTAGAAATGGAAAGACTTTCATAAAGTGAGGAATGAAATGAACAGAACTAAAAGAACTTCTTATATAGTAACATTATACTGGAAGAGTAATATTGCTTTAAGAATGACTGAACAAATAAGTTATAAATGCTAAACTTAATTATAAAGGACAAATGAAGAAAAGACTCTATATAGATCCAGGGAAAGAAATGATAAATAGATGTATAGAATAATTGTACACACACACACACACACACACACATATATATACATATGTGTGTGTGTGTATGTGTATGTATATATATATGTATATATATATATATATATATGTGTGTGTGTGTGTGTGTGTTTGCATGCATCTAATTTTAACCTTCTCTAGGAAGAAATGCAATATACATGAAAATTTTGTCGTATATTGGAGGGGAAAAGTAGGCATCTTTTTAAATTTTATATATTATGGAAATATTTTATTCCACAAAAAAACAAAAAAAACCCTTAAATATACTATGAAATAATTAATTACTGAAAGGAATAGATTTAAAACCAATACCAGTGAATAAATTTAAAGTCCAATAATGTCACTTACAGATGAAACATAAAAATAACATTCCTTTTCCAAACCATATAATGACTGCCAAACAATATAATGCAATCTCCTTGAGAGCAAGGAATAATTTTTGCATTTTTATTTTAGCAAAGTATCTTATATAAATTAGTCTTGTTGAGTTGAAAGGAAAAAAAAATGTGAGTATGGAGTTACATATATAGTCTGGAAGGGACTTTAGAGATTTTGTGGTTCAACTTCTTCATTTTACAGTTAAGGATAATAATGCCCAAAGGGATTAATTGGCTTTTTAAAGCAATCTCTTGACCTTTGGACAAAACATTCTAGAGTAGAGAAACACCATGATAAAGGACAGAAGACATCTTGGCTCCAATGCAATCTGGATTCATGTTGAGTCTCTGACACTCTCTGTGTGACTCTGGGCAAGTCATTTGTCTCAGTGCTTCTAAGTGATGCTCAAAGTTTAAGAACTGCAAAATATTTGACTTTTTTTTGGCACAAGTAAGGGGAGTTAGATGGTAATTCCTTACCTACTACAATAAAAACACCAAGTTAGGTGGGTGAATGGAGTAGGGGGAGGAACTAAGATAAGTGCTTGCATTTGCTAGTAGAGTTGTGCAGCTGCATACAAGACATATCTCTAGAAGGCAGGGGTTATAAAAAAGACTTTGTCTCTCACTGATTTCTAAAGTGAGGGCAAATGATTTGTCATTGTCACAGGGTGTTAAGCCTGGTTTGTGCAAATCCTATTCTGGCTGTGAATCTTTTCAAGCTCATTTCATAAGCTATTTACTAACCCAGTGGACTGATTGCAATTGGACTCCCCTGGTTTTAATCTTGGTGAAGCTTTCCAGTTGAGAAACAAATAGGCAGAAAATAAATATTTATTAAGCATCTATTTTAAACCATATGCTTTTAAAAATTATGGTCATACTGCAAAGATCTTCAATATAATTTCATTTTAGAAATTATTGTGGTCTTTGGTAAGAGGACAGAAACAAACTTCATTGAAAAAAATAAATCATGGCCACAAAAATTCAAAATCATCTTAAAGTTGTCATATTAAATCCTGACTGCATCTAGAGTTGAAAATAGAGTTACTGCTAAGATGAATACTTTAAAGATGATCTGGCCATTTCATATACACAATAAAGCATTTGTTTTTCATTATTATTATTTTATTATCACGTCACTTTAATTTGCACAACAATCCTAGGAGATAACAACAACAACAAAAAATAGCTAGCATTTATATATAGTATTTACTCCATGCCTGTGCACTTACTTACTCCATGCCTAAATGCATTACAAATATTATCTCATGGGGGGCGGAGCCAAGATGGTGAACTGCAGACAGAGTTCTCTGTAAGCTCCTGAGACCTTCCCTCAAATACACACAAACTGAGCCTCTGAACTAGTTCTGGAGTGAGGGCTTCACCAAACACTTGGACTACAACGCACTTCTATCAAATATCTACTTTGAAAGAACTTCTGAGATCAGTTTTAGACAGGTGGGGGATCGTGCAGCTCCCGGCGCTCAGACAGCAGTGCGCAGCCAGGGTGCAAGTACGGGGCTGGGATGGACCAGAAGATTTTAGGCTGCCAGGAAGTCCCTGGGAGACCCTTGGGCCACTTTGCTCTGCTTGTGGGCAGGTGCTTTGGCAGGTCTACCTCTGATAAAGGGTGGTGGATTGAGAGCAGCTGAAAGTGTGGTCCTAGTGCGGATCTGGCCAGATCAGCCCCAGACCGGAAGTCAACTCGGCAAACAACCCCAGGGCAAATTGAAATCCCATGTGCTGCTGCTGCCACTGCTGCCTCTGCTGCTGCTGAGGCTGCAGAATTCCCTGCTGGTGGCTGATACCTCAGCTAACCATCATGAGCAAGAAGAAGAGAGCTCTCACCACAGACAGCTTTTACAGAGAGAAACTAGAGCAGTCCCCAGATCCTGAGATTATGAAAACAATCCCAGATAAAGCCACAAAGGTGGACTTAAGCTGGTCTCCCTTTCAGAAAGCTTACCTGGAAGATTGCATAAAGAATCTCAAAAGAGAGCTAGAAGAAGATTGGGGAAATAAACTGGGAGCAGTGCAAGAAGGAAACATCTCCCTGCAACAGAGATGTGAAAAACTGGAAAATAAGTCTGGTGAATTGGAAAAAGTCACCAACTCACTGGAAAATAAAAATAGTGAATTGGTAAAATACAACAATTCACTGAAAAACAAAATTGGTGAATTGGAAAAAGACAACAATTCACTGAAAAATAAAATTAGTGAATTGGAAAAACACAACAATTCACTGAAAAATAAAATTGGCAAAATGGAAAAAGAATGCAATGAACCAAAAAATTCAATTGGCCAGTTACAAAAGGACCTAAAAAAGATAACTGAAATAGTTACTGAAATAGAACTGAATGAAATAATACCTTAAAAATTAAAATTGAACAAATTGAAATGAATGACTCAATAAGACTTCAAGAATCAGTCAAACAAAAACCAAAAAAAAAATCAAAAAATAGAAGAAAATATGAAATATCTCCTAGGAAAAACAACTGACTTGGAAAACAGATCCAGGAGAGACAATCTAAGAATTATTGGACTCCCTGAAAGTCACGATGAAAAAAAAGAACCTTGATGCTATCTTCCAGGAAATCATGAAAGAGAATTGCCCTGATGTTTTAGAATCAGAAGGCAAAGTTGGTATTGAAAGAATCCACCGATCACCTCCTGAAAGAGACCCCAAAATTAAAACCCCAAAGAATATTGTGGCCAAATTTCAGGATTATCACACCAAGGAAAGGATATTGCAAGCAGCTAGAAAAAAACAGTTCAAATACCGAGGAACTGTCATTAGAATTACACAGGATCTGTCAGCTTCCACATTGAAGGATAGAAGGGCCTGGAATCAGATATTCTGAAAGGCAAAAGAACTTGGATTACAGCCAAGAATAAGCTATCCAGATAGAATGAGCATCATTTTCCAGGGAAGAAGATGGTCATTTAATGATACAGGAGAATTTCACCTATTTCTAATGAAAAGACCAGATCTGAACAAAAAATTTGGCCTCCAAACACAGAACTCTAGAGAAGTGTAAAAAGGTAAAAAGGAAGAACTCTCAAGAACTATATCTCTACTAGGGGTATCCTTAAAGAATGGGGGTATAATTTGATTTTAATTTGATAATATGAAAAAGAGAACTAGAGGGGAAAAGGCTGTCATACTGGGCAAAAGAGGGAAAAAAGTGGTAAAATATGATCTAAAAAAAGGAGGTAAAAACAAGGTAAAATCACTTGAAGAGGCAAAGAAAACCTAATATAATTGAGAGAAAGAGGGGAGGGAGATGAGCATTGTGTAAATCTTACTCTCATCAGATGTATATCAGACATTCAATTTCACATAGAAACTTGTCTGTTGCTAGAGGGAAGTGGGAGGGAAAGGAGGAAAAGTAAGGGACAAACTAATAGAAGGGAAAACAGAATAATCAGGGGAAAGGAGTAAAAACAGGGGGAGGGGATCTAAAGGGTGGAGTATTGTTTGGGGTAGAGGGTCATCAAAAGCAAAGTACTGAGGAGGGGGGAGGGGGAAAGAGGAAAGGAAAGGGGAAAACATAACGGGTAAATAATATGGCAGGAAATAAAGAGTTATTCTAACTGTGAATGTGAATGGGATGAACTGTCCCATAAAGCAGAAGCAGATATCAGACTAGATTAAAAACCAGAAACCCACAATATGTTGTCTACAAGAAACACATCTAAAACATAGTGACAC
>JAJPUD010017817.1:0-23348 GCA_023553655.1 Myrmecobius fasciatus
TTTTTCGTCTCTTCCTCTCCCCCCAAAATGTGGCCTCAAGAGTTTTTGTCTTTGACTTTTCCATTGTTTTTTTTTCCCTTTCTAGTCCTCTTTTACTTTGTTCAAATGACAGTAAAACAATAATCATTTCTCTATGTTGTATACTCTTCTCTTGAGCTGACTTATTTATATTGAGCTAACTTGTTTTATAAAATACAGTCTTTGGATCCTAACAATTCTTCCTTTAGCCTTTTAAAAATGTATTTTCTGAAACCTTAGGGTTCATAGGAAACTATGCTTAGTGTACATTTCTTCCTTATCTATCATGAACTCTCAAAAGATATATATGCTTTTTATTTTAATCATGTATAAACCTTAAGGAAGAAAAGGTTTTTTTTTAATAAAATTAATGTATTGGTCGCACTGAAAATTTTAGAAAGAGACAGCAATTTGCTGGCATAGTCTGTATCTATGCTTAGACTGATAGAAAACTTTTGTTTTTATTCTAATTTTCCTACCTGCCCAGCTGTACCCTAGTATATATACTTAAAAAGACCTCTGAGGCATTTAAACATGTAACACATAGGATATTTATTCAAGGGAAGTATTTATTTTGTTATGCTTCAGGTAAACAAAGTTAAAACAAATCACCTTCATTTTTCATTTTTAACTTTTAAAAATCATTTAAATATTCTATTTAATTGTATTTAAATGATTGTTTATAGTCCAGATACCTAAAACCTTTTTCTGCTGTGAAACAGAAACATTTTTTAAAAACACATTAAATTTTAATTATTTTTCAAATGTAATTTTTACTTTTTTCTGCATCTATTTTGCCTGTAGAGAGCAATGTTATGCAAAGAAATGGAATAAAGAATAGTATTTAAAGGAATATTTATAGACATATGTATGTGTATAGATATATACATATATAATATATTTATATGTATTATATAATATATAATTATATATTATATAATAAGTAATAAATATCTTGTGCACTATTTTCATATATTAGAGTTAGCATTTGAAAGGACTTTGGAGATCCTTTAGTCTAATTTTTTAAACTTATATTTAAGGAACCTGAGGTTTAAAGAGCATTTTATATGTTATTTCAATTGATTTTCATAAAATCTCTGTGATATAGCTATTATAAATTACCCCCATTTTACATATGAGAAAACAGGTTAAATGAAATGACTTAATCAGAGTAATATAATTAGTGAGTACCTGAGGCAACATTTAAACTCAGATATTCTTTTCTCAAAGTCCAATAACATTTTAGCCCATGTCTCCAGGTAACATACTAGTTAGTAGCAGAAAAAACTTAAACCTGATGCTTAGATTCCAAATTCAGTGTTCTTTCCTCTGCACAATGCAACTTTACTTTTCTTTCTGAAAAAAAAATAGTGTTCACCTCCTAAAAATATTTTAAAATTATTCTTAACTAGAAGTATTTACAAGTTAAAATCAAACGTGATTACTTAATTTATATTAGAAATATGAGTTCCAATTTCTTTAAACCTCTTCTTTACAGGATAATTACAGATTTCAAAGTAGAAAATTTAAAATAAATAGGCACCTATATTTATCCAACTATAGACTCTAAGTCAGTTGTTTACTGGAGCCAGCTTGTATCAGCTAATGAGAGTTGATTGTTAAATTTTTAATGTAAAAAGTTACACCTCAAAAATCAGCAAGTACTATAAATGAGTGCTTGATTTATATTCTCCCCCCCCCCGGGGTAGAGAGAGTATTTTACCTTTGGAGAAAATTTAATGGGATAGAAAGGGATATATCTTTTTCTCATTGTTATATGGCACTTAAAATTTGACCATATATTAGGGCATTAAAAACCTCACAATCAATGCATAAAGGCAGAAATAGTAAATGCTGAAAAGATGAATTAAAAAATAGGACAAGTTCTTCCAATAAGAAATTGATGGAAAGACTTACATGAATTGATGCTGAGTGAAGTGAGTAGAACCAGAATAATAGTGAACATAACAACAAAAAGATTTTAGAAAAAGAAATTGAAGAAGACCTTAATGAACTCCCTAAGAAAAAAAATCTTCAGAATGAAATTGATTTACAAGTGAATTCTACCAAACATTTAAAGAACAACTAATTCCTCTTTTTTATTTTATTTATTTTATTTTTTTTATTTGCAAAACATATGTATGGGTAATTCTTCAACATTAACTCTTACAAAGCTTTCTGTTACAAATTTTCCCCCCTACTCCCTACCCCTCCCCTAGATGGCAGGATATCCACTACATGTTAATTATGAAGAACAACTAATTCCAATACTATATGAACTATTTGGAAAAATAGGGGAAGAAGGAATCTTACCAACTTAAAGCAGAAAGGGCCAAAACAGAAAAAGAAAATTATAGACCAATTTCCCTAATGAATATTGATGCAAGAATCTTGAATAAAGTATTAGCAAACAGGTAACAACAATTTATCACCAGCATAATACACTATTAAAAAGTAGGCTTTATGCCAGGAATGCAGGGCTGATTTAATATCAGGAAAATATAAGCATAATTGACAATATCAATAACCAAATTAAAAGAAATTATATCATTATCTGAATAGATACAGAAAAAACATTTGACAAAATACAACACCCATCCCCATTACGAACACTAGAGAGCATAGCAATAAATGGAGTTTCCCTTAAAATAAATAGTATTTATCTAAAAAATCAGTAAGCATTATATGTAACTGGGAAAAACAAAAAGCATCACCAAGAAGATCAGAGGTGAAATAGGGTTGCTCATTATCAACACTAGTACTCAGGATTGCACTATAAATTTTTAGCAATAAGAGAAGAAAACAAAATTGAAATAATTAGATTAGGTCATGAGGAAATGAGAAAATAAATTATTGCTCTTCACAGATAATATGATGGTATACTGAGAGAATCCTAGAGAATCAACTAAAAGTTATGAGATATAGTTAAAAACTAATAAATTTGCAGGATAACAAACAAACCCACATAAACCATCAGCATTTCTATATGCTACCAACAAAGTCCAACAACAAGAAATATAAAGAGAAATTCCATTTAAAACAACTGTAGATAATATAAAATATTTTGGAGTATACCTGACAAGACAAAGGTAGGAACTATATGAACACAATTTCAAAACTCTTTTCACACAAATCAAGTAGGTCTAAGCAATTGGAGGAATATCAAGTGCTCATAGGTAAGTCAAGTTAATATAATAAAAATGGCAATTCTACTCAAATTAATCTACTTATTCAGTCATACCAATCAACCTGCCAAGAAATTGCTTTATAGAGATATAAAAATAATAAATTAATGTGGAAGAAGAAAAAGTAAAAAAAAATTAAGGGAATTAAGGAAAAAAAATGCAAAGGAAGGTGAGCTAACTTTACCAGACATAAAATTAGATTATAAAGTGGCAGTCATGAAAACCATTTAATACTGGCTAAAAAACAGAGTAGGGGATCAGTGGAATAAGATAGGTTTAATTACTGTAGTAAAGTACTACAATAAACCCAAAGACAATAGCATCTGGGATAAGAACTCAATATTTACTTAAAGTTGCAGGGAAAAATTGGTAAAAAGGGTGACAGAAACTTGGCTTTGACCATCATCTAACATCCTATACCAAGATAAGATCAAAATTGATTTATGATATAGACATAAAGGGTAATAGTATAAGAATTAAAAAGGTTTTGTACAAACAAAACCAATGCAGCCAAGATTAGAAAGGAAGCAGAAAGCTGGGGGAAAAAACTTTCTAGCCAGTATTTCTGATAAATATCTCATTTCCAAATTATATAGAGAATTGACTAAAATTTATAAGAATATAGGCCATTTTTCAAATTATAAATGGTCAAAAAATGTGAATAGACAATTTTCAGATAAAGAAATTAAAGCCATTTCTAGTCATATGAAAAAATGCTCTAAATCACTATTGATCAGAGGAATGCAAGTTAAAGCAACTCTGAAGTTCCTCTCAGATTGGCTAAGATGACAGGAAAAGATAATGATAAATATTGGAAGAAATGTGGGAAAACTGGGATACTAACCCATTGTTGGTAGAGTTGTAAAATGTTCCAACCATTCTGGAGAGGAATTTGGAACTATCCCTAAATGTCTATCAAACTGTGCATACCCTTTGATCCAGCAGTGTCTTCAGTGAGTCTGTATCCCACAGAGATCATAAAAAGGGAAAAGGACATTTATGTGCATCAGTACTTTTTATTTTGGCAAGGAACTGGAAATTGAGGGGATACCTATCTATTGGGGAATGGCTGAATAAATTATGGTACATGAATGTAATGGAATATTATTGTTTTATAAGAAATGATGAGCAGGCTAATTTCAGAAAAGCCTGGAAAGACTTATATGAATGGATGCTAAGTGAAGTTAGTAGAAACTGGAGAACATTGTACATAGGAACAATAAGATTATGTGATGATCAACTGTGATAGACTTGGCTCTTTTCAATAATGAAGTGATTCAAAGCAATTCCAATACACTTGTGATAGAAAGAGCCATCTGCATCAAGAGAGAAAACTATGGAGACTGAATGTGGATCAAATTATAGAATTTTCACCTCTTTTGAGTTATTTTTGTTTATTTGCTTTTGTTTTTTTTTCTCATATTTTTTCCCTTTTGATCTGATTTTTCTTGCACAGCAGGGCAAAAGATGGAAATATATTTAGAAGAATTGCACATATTTAACCTATAATGTATTGTATGCTATCTTAGGGGTGAGGGTGAGGACAGGGAGAGAGAAAAATGTGGAAGACAAGATTTTGCAAGAGTTAATGTTGAAAACTATCTTTGCATGTATTTGGAAAAATAAAAGTTATTAAAATAAAAATTTTAAAATTTTAAAAAAGGAAGCATTTTATTTCCCCCAATTATATATAATGGCAATTGTTACCATTCATTTAAAAAGAATTTAAATTCCAAATTTGTTCTCCCTCTCCTTCTCCTACCTCCCTAAAATGATGATTTGATATAGATTATATATGTGGTTGTTTTATTTTATTTTTGATTGTCCAGATATTAGAAAATTATAGCTAAAATGTTAATAAGGATATTAAACTTAAATATGTTTCATAAACACATTTTCCCTATTAGAAAGTCAGTTGATAAACATTTATCAGCATACTGTTACTTCAAATAAATGTTTATACTTCATCCAAAAAACTTTTTTTTTATTAACAGTTAGCATGGTACAATGTTATAGCTAAATGAAGCCTTAAAGATCACCTTGTCTAGTTAACTCATTTTGCAGATTAAGAAACTTAGACATGAAAAGATTAACTGAATTTACCAAGATCATACAGGTAGTTAATGGAAGATCAAGCTCTTCTGATTTTTGGCGCAGGATTCTTTCTACTCCATCATTTCCTGAATGGAAGGGAAATCAATGATGTTTATCCTTATAGAAATATTATTTACTTTGTCCATTTACCTTTAAATTTTTTATCCATTTGGGTAGCATTTTTCAGTATATATTTCCTTCAAGTATTAAAGCTAAAGTTTTAGTTAAAAACTATAGCAGAGGGGCAGCTAGGTGGTGCAGTGGTTAGAGCACCAGCCCTGAAGTCAGGAGAACCTGAGTTCAAATCTGGTCTCAGACACTTCCTAGCTGTGTGACCCTGGGCAAGTCACTTAACCCCAATTGCCTCAGCAAAAAACAAAAAAAAAAAAAACCCCCCAAAAAAAAAAAACCAAAACTATAGCAGAATTACATTTTACACTAGCATGCTATATAATCTGTACTTTACTTTCCTATTTTAATTCTTTACATAACAACTATGTATAATGAATTTACTTGCTCAACTGCCCAACTGTAAGATAACAATCAGAATTACACAGCACTTAAAATTATACAGCCATGTTCACCACAATAATGTGAACATAAGAGAAGGAATCTATTTCTGCCCAAATGGGATTACTTTGATGGAGGAAGTGGCATTTGAGTTTTGATTAAATGGAAGGATAAAAATTTAAAAAAGCAAAGAAGGACTCATTCTAGGCATAGTAAACTATATGAGTAAAGGCACAGAAATAGGTGAATATTGGACATGTTCATGCAATCCTGACCATTCCAATTCAAGTAACACATGTTGTTCATACTATGCAGAGGGCAGAGTTGTAATATGGCTACAAAAGAAGTGTTTGACTACTCATGATCTCAGATTTTCTTGGCAAAGATTCTGGAGTGCTTTGCTATTTCCTTCTCTAACTCAATTTATAGATGAGAAACTGAGGCAAACACAGTTATGTATCTAACAGAGTTACATAGCTTAAGTGTCTGAGGTTAGATTTGAACTCAGGAAGCTGAATCTTTCTTTTTTTTTAAAATAATAGCTTTTTATTTTCAAAACACTTGCAAAGACATTTTTCAACATTTACCTTTGCAAAGTTTTATGTTCCAAATTTGTCTCCTTTCCCCACTTCCCTCTCCCTCAGACAGCAAGTTATCCAATATAGGTTAAACATGAAGAATTCTTCTATACTTATTTCTACATTTACCATGTTGCTCACACACACAAAAATCAGATTGAAAAGGAAAAAAAAAGAGCAAGAAATAAATGCAAGAAAACAACAAAAAATGGTGAAAATACTATGTGGTGATCCACATTCAGTCCCCATAGTCCTCTTTCTGGATGCAAATGTCTCTCTCCATCTCAGCACTATTGGAATTGGCCTGAATTCATTATTGGAAAGAGCCATATCCATTAAAGTTGATCATCACCTAATCTTGTTGTTGTTATGTACAATGTTCTTTTTGTTCTACTTATTTCAGTTATCATCAATTTATGTAAGTCTCTTCAGGCCTTTCTGAAACCATTGATCCTTATAGAACAATAATATTCTATAACATTCATATACCATAACTTGTTCATCTGTTCCCCAACTGATCAGTATTCACTCAGTTTTCAGTTCCTTGCCACTACAAAAAGGACTGCTATAAACATTTTTGCACATGTGGATCCTTTTCCCTTTTTATGATCTCTTTGCTATACAGACTGAATAGAGACACTACTGGATCAGAGAGTATGCAGAATTTGATAGCCCTTTAGGTATAGTTTCAAATTGCTCTCTGGAATTGTTGGATTAGTTCACAGCTCCACCAACAATGCATTAATGCCCCAGCTTTTCCATAGTTCTCCAACATTTATCTTTAGTAGATGAATCTTTCTGATTACAAGTCCATCACTCCATCCACTGCACCGTGTATGTATGCTTATGTTTGTTTACACACACACACACACACACACACACACACACACACACACACACTCATAAAATGGTACCTTACACTTATCTGCCTCGAAACTCATTGAATTCTGTTTTCCACACATTCTGACAAGAAAAAATGCTTCAGCACTTCATGCTTGCTTGGCAATCATCACACTTGGTTGTTGTTTTGGTGGAGCAGTAGGGAGGTGAGGTTGGCCAGTCATGCTATGCTGCTACTGCTATTGCCCTTGGTTTTGGGCTGCTCCTCCCAGTGAAGGTGGTGGTATGCAGGACTATTGAGTTAGATCATATGATGCTTTAGTTGTACGTATCCAGGAAGGTCAAGGGGCAGTTCCTGCAGATTGTTGTGGCTTCAGTATTGATAATCTCCTGGCTCCCAAACCATAGTATTGAAAGGAGCACAGACTGGCTGGTGATGTGCTCCATAGGAGGAGAATCAGCAGTGGTAAGAGCAGTGGAGTGAGCAACAGCAGCATTTGGATTTCAGGTGGATTCCAGGAGTCCTGGCATGTTTAGTTCTAGGTGGTGGCCAGAGCTCTGGGCAGTGGAGGGCAAGAGATCATAGCTTTATCTCCACATCTAGTCCCACCTCTTCTACCCCCCCCATCCTGCAAAGAACCTTGGATAGTGTGGGGTCAGGGAAAGAGTAAAAAGGTCTCTGGTTCCTTTCAGAAAATGAGTTGGGTCAAGAAGGGAGGAGTTTGGCTGGGCTGGCTTGTTTCTCTACAATTGGAAGCCCCAATTGCCCCTTTAGGGAATTGGGTGTGGAGAGATGGTTAGGTTATGACTGGAGATGTACTCCTTATAGGAAAAATTCATTCAGTACTCATCGTTTTTGCCTTCTGTACTCATCATATATATGTATATATGGTATATGTGTATGTATGCAAATGTATATACATTTGTATACACATATACATTTAAATATACACCCATATATACATAGACATACATACATATTGTAGTATGGGTGAGGTAAATGTAAAGTCTAATGAAATTATTTTTGTTTTATTTTGTTAAGCATCAGGAAGATAGATATGTTTGAAGGTATCAGGGAAGAAACAATTAACAGGAGAAACTTCAGCTTAAAGGGGCAAGGTGGAATAGAAGATGCAGTGTTCTAGACTCTAGATATGGAAGAGGAAAGAATGAAGTACACACCTGGAAGTATTGGCCCTAGCAAAAATAACCACATCTTTTGGCAGATTCTGGAGAAAAGGAGGAGGAAATGAGATATGATTTCAAAAGGTTTTGAGATGAAGATAATGGGAGGAGGTAGTTTCTATCGAATGGCTTAGATTTTTTTCTCCTGGAAATTAAGAGGCAAGGTTTTCAACTAAAAAAAAAAAGAGATGGAGGAGGAGGTCTGAGCATCTTGAGGAGGGAAGAAAAGATCTGACTATATCTTACTTCTATAAGGAGTAAAATAAGAATGAAATTAATTTCAGAATCAAAGGACTTCCTTGTGCAGTGAGGGTTCATGGATTTGAATAATACAAATTTCTAATATGTACAGTCTGTATGTTTGACAGGTTTCCTCCAACTGTATTCAATTAATGAATAGAAGAGGAGGACATGTATGTTGGGGCTAATCTAATATTGAGGTTTATCAAGAGATTTGTGGTGAAAGAACAAGAAGACAAAAATTGAAGACAATATAGAATGGAATGGACCAGCTTTTTGATTGAGGTGGAGAGGGAGAAAAATGAAATCAGAGCAGAGGCTGAAAAACTACCAAGAGATATGGGTACTGAAGGTCTCTGTAAGAATGAAGAAGTGTTATAGAAGTGAAATAGAGAAAGGGGGGATGATAGAAGATTATGGTCAGAAGAATATTAAAATGGTTATGGAACTGGAACAATTGGGAGGTAATTATAAGATTTAACAAGATCATGACTACATATGATTGAAGTAAAGTGAAATAAGGAATGGGAATTCATGAATTAGAAGGTTATAGTTTGACATAGCATCTACACAGATGTTAAAAGTTCCCTAGTATAAAGGCAAAAGTTAAGGAAGAGAGCAAAATGGTGTACCAGGTACCAAACATCTTGAGACAGAAGAGAGAATGATCTGAGAGCTGACATTCAGAAGCTAGCATAAATTTTGATTTGTTCAAAAAATTTGGACTGAGTGGACTCCAAAATAGAAAAGGACCCTGTAGAAGTAAAAGGATGAGTTTCTAAGTGAAAATGGAAGCAAAGAATATTTCCATTTTTCCATAGCTCTTGGAAAGGCCATGTCTACTGGGTTCCCGGTGGCTCCATCAAGTGTCTCCAGACCAAAATATTTCTCCTTAGCCATCAATTCTTCTTTAGAATGCAAGGTCCTTGTGGTCAGTGACTATCTTCTTTGCACAGAGTGTTTAATAAATTTTTTTCATTTATTCCTTTATGGTTTTCTCTTGTTATAAAGCTGAACAATTTTTGAGAGAATCCTAGGGTCCATCTTACAGAATACATGACTAGTGACATTCTCTAGTCCTTTTTCACAACTTCCTACCCTGTGATGTTCCAATTCCCACCCATAGCGCCTTGGATATAATGTACTTGTTTTGTGAGCACTAATCTTTCTCAGGACATGAATCCACCCTACTTATGCCTTGCCATAGAATCCTCAATAACGAATTTGTAAGGGACCTCAAATATATAATACCATAGGATTTGGAACTAGATCAGATATTAGAAACCATTTTCATTTTAAAAATGAGAAAATTGAAGCTTATGGGAACAAAGCAACATGCCAAAAGACATACAAGTGACAAATAGCAGAGTCAAAATTTGACCCCAATTCTTCTGATTCCATTTTTTTAAAGCTTTTTATTTTCAAAATATATGCACGGAAATTTTTCAACATTGATCCTTGCATAGCCTTGTGTTTCAGATTTTCCCCTGCTTCCCCTCCCACCTCCCCTAGATGGCAAACAATTCAATATATGTTATACATATTAAAATATATGTTAAATCCAATATGTGTAAACATATTTATGCAATTCTCTTCTTGCACAAGAAAAATCAGATCAAAAAGGAAAGAAAATGAGTAAGAACATAAAATGCAAGCGAACAACATCAAAAAGAGTGAGAATCTTATGTTGTGATCCACATTCAATTCACACAGTCCTCTCTCTAAGTGTAGATGGCACTCTCCATTAAAAGATGATTGGAAATGGTATCAATCATCTCATTGTTAGAAAGAGTCATGTTCATCAGAATTGATTGTCATATAACATTGATGTTGCTGTGTACAGTGATGTTTTGGTTCTACTCATTTCACTTCTCATTAGTTCATTTCTCTTCAGGGCTATCTAAAATCATCTTCCTGATGATTTCTTATAGAAAAATAATATTCCATAACATTCATATACTATAACCTATTCAGCCATTCTCCAAATGATGGGCATCTACTCAGTTTCCAGTTTCTTGCTACTATGAAAAGGGCTGCAACAAACATTTTTCCACATATGCGTCCCTTTGTCTCCATTAAGATCTCTTTGGGATACAAGCCAAGTAGAAACACTGCTGGATCAAAGAGTATGCACAGTTTGATAACTTTTTGAGCATAGTCTAAATTGCTCTCCAGAATTGGATCCATTTACAATTCCATTAACAATTTTTAGTGTCTTGGTTTTCCCACATCCCCTCCAACATTCATCATTATTTTTCTGTCATCTTAGCCAATCTGAGAGGTGTGTAGTTCCTCTGATCAATAGTGATTCAGAGCATTTTTTTCATGTGATTAGAAATGGTTTTAATTTCTTCATCTGAAAATTGTCTGTTCATATCCTTTGACCATTTATCAATTGGAGAATGGCTTGAATTCTTATAATTTTGAATGAATTCTCTATATATTTTGGAAATGAGGCCTTTATCAGAACTCTTGAATGTAAAAATGATTTCTCAATTTATTGCTTCTCTTCTGATTTTATCTGCATTAGTTTTGTTTGTACAAAACCTTTTAAACTTAATATAATCAAAATTACCTATCTGGTGTTCAATTAAGACTTCCAGTTCTTTGGACACAAATTCCTTCCTTCTCCACAGATCTGAGAGGTAAACTATCCTATGTTCCTCTAATTTGCTCATAATATCACCCTTTCTGTCTAAATCATGAAACCATTTAGATCTTATCTTGGTATGCAATGTTAGGTGTGGGTCGATCCCTAATTTCTTTCATACTAGTTTCCAGTTTTCCCAGCAGTTTCTGTCAAATAGTGAGTTCTTATCCCAAAAACTGGGGTCTTTGGGTTTGTAGAACATTAGATTGCTATAGTTACTGACTATTTTATCCTGTGATCCTAAACTATCCACTGATCAACTACTCTATTTCTTAGCCAGTACCAAATGGTTTTGATGATTGCTGCTTTATAAAATAGTTTTAGGTCTGGCACAGCTAGACCACCTTCATTGGCATTTTTTCATTAATTACCTTGAAATCTTGACCTTTTGTTCTTCCAGATGAACTTTGTTATTATTTTTTCTAGGTGTCTAAAATAATTTCTTGGGAGTTTGATTGGTATGGCACTAAATAGCTAGATTAATTTAGATAGTGTTGTCATTTTTATTGTATTTGCTTGGCTTATCCATGAGCACTTGATATTTTTCCAACTGATTAGATCTGACTTTATTTGTATGGACAGTATTTTGTAGTTGTGTTCATGTAGTTCCTGACTTTCCCTTGGCAGATACATTCCCAAATATTTCATTGGGAGTTATTTTGAATGGAATTTTTTTTGTAGCTCTTACTGATGGACTTTGTTGATAAAATATAAAAATATTGATGATCTATGTGGATTTATTTTGTATCCTGCAACTTTGCTAAAGTTTTGAATTGTTTATAATAGTTTTTTAGTAGATTCTCTAGGGTTCTCTCTAAGTAGAGCATCATGTCATCTGCAAAGAGTGATAATTTTGTTTTCTCATGACCTACTCTAATTACTCTAATCTTTTTTTCTTATCTTATTGCCAAAGCTAACATTTCTAATACAATATTGAATAGTAATGGTGATAATGGGCAGCCTTGTTTCACTCCTGATCTTGTTGGGGATGATTCTGGTTTGTCCCCATTATATATGATAGTTGCTGATATTTTTAAATAGATGCCACTGATCATTTTAAGGAAAGTCCATTTATTCCTATACTCTCTAGTGTTTTTAATAGGAATGGGTGTTGGATTTTATCAATTGCTTTTTCTGTATCTATTGAGATAATCAGATGTTTTTTGTTAGTTTGGTTATTGATGTAGTTGATTATGCTAATAGTTTTCCTAGTATTGAACCAGCCCTGCATTCCTGGTATACATCACACTTGGTCATGGTGTATTATACTGGGATGACTTTCTGTAATGTCTTTGCTAATATTTTATTTAAGATTTTTGCATCAATATTCATTAGGGAAATTGTTCTACAATTTTCTTTCTCTGTTTTCATTCTCCCTGATTTAGGTATCAACACCATATCTGTGTCATAAAAGGAATTTGGCAGGATTCCTTCTTTTCCTATTTTTTTCAAATAGTTTATATAGTGTTGGAATTAATTGTTCTCTAAATATTTCATAGAATTCACATGTAAATCCATCTAGCCTTGGAGAATTTTTCTTAGGTGTTGATTAATAGCTTGTTCCATTTCTTTTTCTAAAACTATTTAAATAGTTTATCCACTCTTCTGTTAAACTGAGCAATCTATATTTTTTGTAGATATTCCTCCATTTCACTTAGATTATCAAATTTATTGGCATAGAGTTGGGCAAAATCACTCCTAATTATTGCTTTAATTTCCTCTTCATTGGTGGAAATTTCTCCCTTATCATTTTTGAGAATAACAATTTTATTTTCTTCTTTCCTTTTTCTAATCAAATTAACTAAAGGTTTATCTATTTTGTTGTTTTTTTCACAAAAATTTAGTTTTATTTATTAATTCAATAGTTATTTTAAATTTTATTAATCTCCCTTTATTTTCAGAATTTCAAATTCAATATTTAATTGAGGGTTTTTAATTTATTTATTTTGTAGCTTTTTTAGTTGTAAGCCCAAATCATTGATCTTCTCTTTCTCTATTTTATGCAAGTAAGCACCTAGAAATATAATGTTTCCACTAATAATTGCTTTGCCTCAATCCCACAAAATTTGGCATATTGTTTCATTATTGTCATTCTCTTAGATGATGTTATTGATTGTGTGATGATTTGTTGGTTCATCCATTAATTCCTTAGGATTAGATTATTTAATTTCCAACTAATTATTTTTATTAAAGCTTTTTTATTTGCAACATATATGTATGGGTAATTCTTCAAAATTGACCCTTACACAGCTTTCCATTACAAATTTTCCCCCCTAGTCCCCACCCCTCCCCTAGATGGCAGGAAGTCCACTAAATGTTAATTATGTTAAAATACTTGACAAATCGAATATATGTATACATATTTCCACACATCTTTCTGTGCAAGAAAAATCGTATCTACAAGAAAAAAAAATCAGAGAAAGGTAATACAGTGCAAGCAAACATCAATAGAGAGCATGAAAATGTTATGCTGTGGTCCACATTTCATATCTCTGGGTGTATATGGCCTTCTTCACTGAACAATTGGAACTGGTTTGAAACGTTTCATTGTTGAAGAGAGCCATGTCCATCAGAATTAATCATCATACAGTCTTGTTGTTGCCATGTATAATGATCTCCTTGTTCTGCTCATTTCACTCAGCATCAGTTCATGCAAGTTCTCTCCAGGCCTCTCTGAAATCCTCCTGCTGGTTGTTTCTTACAGAACAATAATATTCCATAATATTCATATACCATAATTTATTCAGCCATTCTCCAATTGATGGGCATCCATTCAGCTTCCCTTTTCTAGCTACTACGAAAAGGGCTGCCACAAACATTCTTGCACATGTGGGTCCCTTTCCTTCCTTTAAGATCTTTTTGGGATATAAGTTCAATAGAAACACTGCTGAGACAAAGGGTATGCACAGTTTGATTCCAATTAATTTTTGGTCTATTTTCTCCTGGCTTTTTATTACATGTGATTTTTATTGCATTATGATCTGAAAAAAATGCATTTACTATTTCTGCCTTTCTGCAATATAATTTTGAAGTTTTTATGCCCTAAAAGCTTTTTAAATTTTTGTACAGGTTCCATGAACAGCCGAGAAAAAAGTAAACTCCTTTGTCTCCATTTAATTTTCTCCAAAGATCTATCATACCTAACTTTTCTAACATTGTTTACTTCCTTAACTTCTTTCTTATTTATTTTGTGGTTCAAATTATCTAGTTCTGAAAGTACAAGATTGAGATCTACCACTAGTATAGTTTTGCTGTCTCTTTCTTCTTGCATCTCTCTTAACTTCTCTAGGAATTTGGATGCTATACCACTTGGTGCATATTTGTTTAGTATTGATATTGTTTCAATATCTATGGTACCTTTTAGTAAGATATAGTTTCCTTCCTTATCTCTTTTAATTAGATACATATTTGCTTTTACTTGATCTGAGAGCAGGATTACTACCCCCTTTAGAGCTCCTCCCCACTTCTTATTCCTTTCTCCTACTACTTACATTTTCCCTTTTATTAGTCTTCTCCTTTCTTATCCCCTTTCCCTTCCCACTTTCTTATATGGTGAGACAAGTTTTTCTGTGACACCAAATACATCTGATATTCTCTCTTTGAGCCAAATCTGATGAGAGTAAGATTCACACAATGTTCACTCCCCTCCTTTCTTTCCTCAATTATAATAGCTCTTTTTGCCTCTTTATGAGATATAATTTCTTTTATTTTCCCTTCTTTTTCTTCTTTTTCCAGTACAATTACCTTTCCACCTCAAGTTTCTTTTTCATATTATCATAATAAAATCAAATTATACCTGTACTCTCTAAGTATACCCATAACAGAAATATAGTTCTCAAGAGTTTTTTTTTCTTGTTACCCTTTTATGCTTCTCTTGAGTTCTGTTTTTGGAGATCAAATTCTTTATTCTGTTCTGGTCTTTTCATCAGAAATAGATGAAATTCACCTATGTCATTGAATGTCCATATTCTTCCCTGAAAGATAATGTTCATTTTAACTGGGTAGTTTATTTTGGCTGTAATCCAAGTTCCTTTGCCTTTTGGAATATCAGATTCTGGGCTCTTTAATTTTTTAAGGTAGAAGGTGCTAGGTCCTGAGCAATCCTGATTGTGGCTCCTTGGCATTTAAGTTGTTTCTTTCTAGATGCTTGTAATATCTTTTCCTTGGTGTGATACTTCTGAAATTTAGCCTCAATATTCATTGGAGTTTTAATTTTGAGATCTCTTTTAGGAGGTTATTGGTGAATTCTTTTGATGGTTATTTTACCCTCTGATTCTAAAATATCAGGGCAGTTTTCTTTTAGGATTTCCTGTAATATAATATCTAGGTTCTTTTTTTCATCATGGCTTTCAGGAAGTCCAATAATCCTTAGATTGTCTTTCCTAAATCTACTTTCAAGGTCAGTTGTTATTCCTAGGAGGTATTTCATATTTTTTTTCCTATTTTTTCATTTCTTTGGTTTTGTTTGACTGATTCTTGAAGTCTTATTGAGTCATTCACTTCCATTTGTTCACTTCTAATTTTTAGTGTATTATTTTCTTCAGTTACCTTTTTTAAGCTCCTTTTTAATTTGGCCAATTAAATTGTTTTTTTTTTTCATTGCATTTTTTCCATTTCACAAATTTTGCTTTTCAATGAATTCATATCTTTTTTATATCTATTTTGTAAGGAGTTATATGCTTTTTCCATTTCAGCAAATCTATTTTGTAGGGAGTTATATGCTTTTACAATCCCTTCTTGCAAAGATCACATTTCCTTTCTCCATATTTCTTCGAACTCTCTTTTAATATCCTTTGTGAAATCTTCCAAGAAAGCCTTGTGAGATGGGGACCAGCTCATATCTCCCCTTTGAGCTTCAGATGGAGTTGATTTTCCTTTAGGAACTGCAGGATTCAATTTTTTTTTTATTCTCTTTCCATAAAAGCTGTATTTTTTGCTCATTTTTAAAAAAAAGATTTGAAGTCTGCTCTTAATATAAAGGAGGGACAGCTGCTTTAGTTTGCCCAGCTGCTTTAGTTTGCCCTGGGGCAATCCTGCTGATTGATTTATGGTGCTGGGAGTTATTCCAGGGCTCAGTGGTTTACAATTTGCCTTTTGTAGCAAATCTGCCAGATCATTTGCAACCTGGACAGAGTAGCCTAAGAAGCTCACAGAAGATTCCCAGGTGTGTGGAAGCTGCAATGCTCTGACTCTCCACTCCAGCTCCTTGCCCTGGCCTCCCTATGCTGTACTCTGGGCTCAGCAAACTGTCCCCCTGCCCTTTTGAAACAGACCTGTTCTGAAGTTCTTCCAATTTCTTCTTCCAGAAATGTATTGTACTCCAAATATTTGTGAGTTCTGTGACTCAAAAACCAGTTGAATCTGCTGTTGGTTTGAGAGATCAGAAGAGGTCACAGAAAGTCATGTCTTCTCTCCACCATCTTGGCTCCACCTTCCTCCATTCTGACTCAAAAAGTAGCATTCTTTATACTATGTAATGGATCTCCTGTCTTCAAATAGACCTTCATCTATGAGGTCCTAGTGCCTCAAAGATTTTAAGTGGATTGTCCAAGGTCAAAAAAGGGAAAAGGAAGACTCAGAACCCAGGTTTCCTACTTCTTAGTGTAATGTTCATTCCATTCCAGTATGCTGCCTCTTCATGTTTACCCAAACCTGCATTCATTTTTTTGGTGGGTATAAGCAAATTCACTAAATTATTAAAATGAGATTAAAATTCTACTTTAAAAACATTTGAAATATTATGCTCCATTTGCAAACATAAAACTTGGCATTCACATATATTGAGTCACTTAACAATTTCAATTATTTGCAAAAATGGATAGAGATTGGGAGGAGCTGTGAATTGATGCATCCTAATGAAATCTTAAAATAAAATGCTTCCTTCCATGTGCAACTTTTAGTCTTGTTGGATAACTTACTTGATTGAAAATTACTTGAGAAAGATGAAATTGTAAATTATCTTAAATTTCTTTAACGCCTGTGAGCCATCTATTCTAAGTGTAAAGCTGATGAAATCTTATTCAGAATTAGAATAAGATGGAAAACAATGTAGATAGATACTACAGAGGTCTAATATAAAATAAGACAACATAAAACAACAACTCAGTAGGATCACCCATTTAGTCTTTTAAACACTTATCCAATGTCTTTAGTTTGTCAAAATCTCAACTATCTCACAAAACTCATATTTTCATGTGTATTCACATTTTCATGCAAGTAAAATGACCCCTTCCAAAACAAATCATTTCTATCTTTTTCTAGAACTGCTCACTATTTTCAGTAAAAAGAGCACCCATATCTTCCTAAGATATATAGAATCAGTTTTTGTCTTTACTGATGCCTATAAAGCCCTAACAATGTTTCCAGTTTCTTTTGGGTCCGCAGCCTGACTCATATCAAAGCCACCAGAAATTATTTTAGGCCCCAGTTTAGTACTTATGTTCATGTTTGCCAAAGGAACAAGCTTTATAAAAATGTATCAAAAATATCTCAGTTCATTTCCACAATCTAAAAGCAGCTAACCTTCTAATGGTGTGAAGTGTTGAGTCAACTACAATAAAATGAGAGCTATGTAAGCATAATTCTTGTACTATGAGAATTTATAATCCAATGAATGGATGGATGGACAAATGAATGGATGATTAAAAAAAGCACTTATTAAGAACCTAATATGTGGAAAACACTAAGATAAATCCTAGGAATAAAAATTGGAAAGAGAAGTCTGGGGATGGGAGCACAATTAATATGGTAGAGGAATCACTCAAATGAGTTTTCTGAATATTCCTGTCCAAAAAAATTTGAAATAATTTCTCAAATAAGATTTTGCAATAGCAGACCAAACAAAAGGTCAGAGTGAAACATTCTTTCAGACCAAGACATCTTAAGAGGTCAGAAGGAAAGATCTGTAATACTGAGGTAGAGTTATACTTAAGCAATACCCATAGTGGGACTGACTCAGAGGTAGTGACCAAAGCAGTGACAGCTTTGGGAGCTCTCAAGTCAAAGGCAGTAATGAGAACTGGCAACTGGTCAGGAAGAGAACTAACACTGTTTCCTCTCATGCAAACTCTATGCATTTTACTGATCATTTCAATATCAAATGAGAGTAGTAGAGATAAAATTAGGTATAGGAATTAAAGCAAGAGAAGAAAATTATGAGAAGATAATTAGTAGTGTGGTAAATGAGGCACCCAGAAAACCTTTTTTTTTTTGTAGTACCAAATATTATTTTTTTTATTAAAGCTTTTTATTTGTATAACATATATATGGGTAGTTCCCCAACATTGATCTTTACAAAGCTTTCCATTACAAATTTTACCCTCAGTTCCCTCCCCTCCCCTAGATGGCAGGAATTCCACTACATGTTAATAATGTTGAAATGCTTGAGAAGTTATGCAAGAAAAATCCTATCTACAAGAAAAAAAAAGAATCAGAGAAAGGCAACACAATGCAAGCAAATGTCAATAGAGATCATGAAAATGTTACGTTGTGGTCCATATTTCATTTCCCTCTCTCTGGGTGTATATGGTTTTGTTCAGTGAACAATTGGAACTGGTTTGAGGCAATTCTTTGTTGCAGAGAACCATGTCCATCAGAATTGATCATCATGTAATACTGTTGTTGCTGTGTATGATGATCTCCTGGTTCTGCTCGTTTCACTCAGCATCAGTTCATGCAAGTCCCTCCAGGCCTCTCTGAAATCGTCCTGCTGGTCGTTTCTTACAGAGCAATAATATTCCATAACATTCATATACCATATTTTATTCAGCCACTCTCCAATTGATGGGCCTCCCTTCAGTTTCCAGTTTCTAGACACTACAAAAAGGGCTGCCACAAACATTCTTGCACAGGTGGGTCCCTTTCCCTCCTCTAAGATCTCTTTGGGATATAGGCCCAGTAGAAACACTGCTGGGTCAAAGGGTATGCACAGTTTGACAATTTTTGAGCATAGCTCCAAATTGCTCTCCAGAATGGTTGGATCCGTTCACAGTTCCACCAACAATGTATTAGTGTCCCAGTTTTCCCACATCCCCTCCAACATTCATCGTTATCTTTTCCTGTCATTTTAGCCAATCTGACAGGTGTGTAGTGGTATCTCAGAGTTGTCTTAATTTGCATTTCTCTGATCACACAGAAAACCTTAAAACAAAGCCAAAACACCTTCAAAACCAAAATTGACAAAATGGTAAAAGAAGTACAAAAGCTCACTGAAGAAAATGATTCCTTTAAAATTAGAATTGGGCAAGTGGAAGCTCATGACGTCACATGAGACTTCAAGAAATAATAAAATAAAGTTGAAAAAATGAAAAAAAATACAAGAAAATGTGAAATATCATGTGGGAAAAACAATTAACCTGAGGAAAATATTAAAGAAAGATAATTTAATAATTATTAAACTATATGAAAGCCATAATCAAAGAAAGAGCCCAGATTATATTTTGAGAAGTTATAAAGGAAAATGGCCTTGATATCCTAGAAATAAAGGGTAAGACAATGAAAGAATCTACTGATCACCATCTGAAGGAAATACCCAAATGAAAACTCCTAGGAATATTTTAGATAAATTTCACAGTTCTTAAGTTAAAGAGAAAATACTTCAAACAGCTAAAAAAAAGTCATTCAAATATGGTAGAGCCATAGTCAAGAACACTCAAGATTTAATAATTTCCATGTTAAAGGATTAGAGTTCTTGTAATAGGATATTCTGGAATGGAAAAGAGCTAGCATTACCACCAAAGAGCATCTATTCAGCAAAACCAAGTACAATACTTTGAAGTGGGGGGAGGATGGGGATGTATACTTAATGAAATACAGGACTTTCCTTGATGAAGAGACCAGAACTGAGTAGAAAATTTGACTTTCAAATTCAAGACTCAAAAATACCATAAAAGAGTAAACATGAAAGAGAAATCATATGAAACTTGAGGTTAAACTGTTTATATTCCTATGTGGGATGATGAAATATGTAGTGACTAAGAATTTTTTATCATTATTAGGATAGTTAGGAAGATAGCACATAGCGGACATGGGAGTGGGTGGATTATGTCAGAATGATCTAAAAAAAAAGAAGGGTAATCAAGAGACATATACTGAGAAGAGAGAAATAATGGAGAAAATTAACTTATAAAGAACTTTTATAATTGTGGATAAAATGGTGTATGTGTGAGGGGATGGCAACATTTGAACTCTATCTGAATTTGTTTAATGAGGGAAACTCTCCCTCTCCATTTCTCCTATCCTTTAAAGATTTTTTATTTTTTGCTTGTTTCTGATCCCTCACCTTCCTTTATCAGTCCTCCTTTTTATCACCACCTCTTTTATCTTCCCTTTCCATCATCTTATCCCTTTCCTTTCCTACTTCCCTACTGGGCAAGATGGGTTTCTATTTCCAATTGAGAAGGGGGGTAGGGAAGGAGGAAAGGAAAGGGAGAGAGAGAAAGAGGAGAGGGAGATGGAAAGATGGAGAGGAAGAGGGAGAGAGTCACATGTTTTGAAAATAAAATACAAAAAAAAAGAAACACACTTGCAACAAAGACACATAGAATTAAAATAAAGGACTAGAGCAGAATGCATTATGCTATAGCAGATATAAAAAATCATGATCTCAGACAATATAAAAACAAAAATAGGCATAATTAAAGAAATAAGCAGGGAAATGGCATCTTTCTAAAAAGCTTGATAGATATGAAGTGATATCAGTGCTTATATGTATGGATTTATATAAGGACCTAACTGCATAGCTTTCAAATTCTTAAAGGAAAGATAAATGAATTATAGGGAAAAAATAGAGTAAAACAATAATAGTAGTAAATATCAATTTCTGACTTTTCAAGCTAGATAAAGATGTCAATAAAATAAGTAAGAAAGTAGCCAATAGATAAATAGAATCTTAGAAAAATTACATGGAATAGACCTTTGGAGAAAATTTTCTCAATTTTATATGCCATCTTCACAAAAAGTAACATTGCATTAGGGCAGAAAATTTCCACAAACAAATGTGGAAAAGCAGAAATATTAAATGAACCCTTTTCAAACTAAGGCAATAAAATTAAATTCAATAAAGGGTTATGAAATCAAAGATACAATTAATTAAAACTAAATAATCCTAAAGAATTAATATGAGTCAAAGAACAAATCACACAATCAATAATTTCATTAAAGGGTATGACAACAATTTAACAACATATCAAATTCATGGGATAGAGCTAAAATAGTATTTAGGGGAATTTTTTTTATCTCTAAGTATATACATAAATAAAATATCAAAAGACCATCTCAATGAAGTAGCATACAATTACAAAAACTTTAAAAAGAACAAATTAAAATTTTTCAATCAAACATCACAGGAAAAACATGATAATTTTTGATTACATGAAATTAAACATTTTTGCAAAAACAAAAATAAAGTAATCAAAGTTAAAAAGAAAATAGGAAGTTGGAAAAATATTTGCAGCAAATGTCTCAGATAAAGGCCTTATCTTAAAATAAATGAGGAATGGAGCTAAATTTATAAAAATATGAACCATTCCTCAATTTGATAAATGATCAAAGGATATGAATATGCAATTTTCAGAATAAATAAAATCTATCAATAGTGACATAAAATTGCTGTGTCATTTTTAATTATTAAAATGCAAATTAAAACAGCTCTGATTATGATATTGGTTGACATGACAGAAAAGGAAAGTGAGAAATACTGGAGAAAATGGACAAAAATTAGGACAACAATTAAGTCTTTGTGGTGTTGTGAGCTCGTCTGATAATCCTGAAGAACAATTTGGAACTATGCACAAAAGCTTATAAAATCATGCATACTCATTGACCTAGTAATAACACTAGTAGGTCTTTATTCCAATGAGATCAAAGAAAAGGGAAAAGAAGTAACCTATACAAAAATATTCATAGCATTTTTTGTGGTGGTAAAAAAATGGAAATTGAGGGGATACCCATAAATTTTGCGATAACTGAACAAGTTGTAGTATCTGATTACATTGGAATACTATTGTGCTATTAAAAAAATGATAAGTAGAGTAGTTTCAAAAAAATCTGGGGAATCTTAATGAGAACTGATTCAAAGCAAAGTGTAGAGAACCACTAAAACAAGCTGTATGTAGCTTTTCTTCCCAGGACTCTTGGACTTTCCTCCCCTATGTATTGTGTGGTTGATAGCAGGTCTTGGCAATAGTTGGGATGGCAGACTCCTTCTGCAAAGAAGGTATTTTGTTGGATGATATCTGTGGAAGTTAGGCTGGAATAACAGTAATATTGTGACAATGGTCAATTGGGAAAGACTTAGCTACTATCATCAAGTTAATCATCCAAGATATCCAAGATGAAAAATACAATCCATTTCCAGAGAGAAAACTGATGAACTCCAAGTGCAGATTGAAGAATACTTTTTCACTTTATATATTTTCTTGTATTTATTTTTTATGTGTTTTCTTTTGTAATGTAGCCAATATAAAAATGTTTTTCATGAGCACATTTATAATTCATGTCATATTGCTTGCCTACTCAATGGGTGGAGTAGATGTGGGAGGAGGAAGAAAATTCAAAACTCAAAATTTAAAAAAAAATAATTAAGAAATTACATTGAGAAACAAAACAAATGAAATATATTTAAAAGACAAAAGACAGACCTGATTTCAAGGTGCTTATATTCTAACAGGGGCAAAGTCTTCTACGGGAAGTTAAAGTTCATAATCAGATGGAAAGATCCATTGGTCCTTAAATTGCAGCAGCAAAGCAGACGATAATATATTTTCTTTAATTTTACCTAACAAAATGAAATTATTTGAACTATTTATCAGTGCCAAGGACTTAGATGATAAGTACTTTGTTTTCTAATTCTTCTTTAGCTATAATTGTTATTTTTTATTTAAAATTTTTTATTAACCTTTTATTTACAAAACATATGCATGGATAATTTTTCAACATTGACCCTTGCAAAACCTTCTGTTCCAAATTTTCCTTTCCTTCTCTGCATCGACTCCCCTAGATGGCTGGTAGTCCAATACATGTTAAATATGTTAAAATATATGTTAAATC
>JAJPUD010017818.1:0-30295 GCA_023553655.1 Myrmecobius fasciatus
AAAAAAAAAATACACAGGCAATGACTGAAGTATTATTATGCACCAATAATTATATTTTGAGACTTACAGGAGAAAAAGTTTAAAGAAAATGATTAAAGGGCTAGTTCCTCTGGACATGCTCTTGTATATTCAAGTGCATCAAAAAGTCACTTATTTTCTCTGGGCCTGGATTTCCTTACTTGTAAAATAAAGGTATGGGAAAAGATGTCTGAAGTCCCTCTCTAGGTCTAAGCTTCTGTAGCTATATATTTAGGGGGATTTGAATTTTAATAGGAAATTTAAGATTCCAAGATTTAATAGGAAATTTAAGATTCTTCAAGATTCATAGGAATGAGAGAAGAATTAGTAATTGGGGACAAAGGTAGTAGGCACTGATTTGGAGGCGTTGAGCTGAATGGGTACTGCCTACTCATAAGACTGACCTTTTCTACTTTCTCTTCTTTCAATATCCTTTGGATTCAGATTTTACAGGAATTTGTACTTGTTACACATCATTGCAAAAATAGCAAGGGCTGGATTAGAATCTTGAATATAGGATCAACTAAATTACCTTAGCTAACTCTCAACCACTGGGTGCTTTAATTTCCCCACTTATATAATAATGACTATTCTTACATTCCTGAAATATTTTGAGGATAAAATAAATGTTAAATATTCAGAGAGAAGATAAAATTTCTATTCATATGACAGATTACATCTAAGCCATTATGTGTTAATAAACAATTATTAATAAAATTGACAAGGTTAGTGTTTAGAACTAATAAATTAGTAACAAAATTATTAATGATTCAATTAAAAATGACACAATTTTAAGACTGCAAAGAATCTGAGAGAATGAATCTCTTTTATAGCATCCTTGATAACTGGTTATCTAATCTCTATTTGGATTTGTCCTTTGATAAAGAATTCACTACACTAGTGATGTTCACATATATGGCAAGCCAAAAATAGGTTAAAATCTTCATTTTCATGTTTAAATACAGAAAAAATTAGGAATTGTTCATGTGCTGCTAGAGAAGGAAGTGAACTTCCCAGTTTTCAGTCATTTATTGAACTCCTTAGATCTTTTCCAGTAGCCTTCACACTGTTTGCTTTGCCCCAGAAGTATAGCTCCCTGGACCTCTACCTTCCAGCTACCAAGGCCAAATCCTTAGATAGATAGATAACAAACTTGAACTTATTCCTCAATAATTAGCATACTTTCACTCCATTAAATCCTCCCTATCTTATAGCTCAAACCTTGACATCCACCCCATACTGGTCATCCTTATTTGCATCCCCCTCCACAATCTCTTTTTAAAAATATCCATCTTTTCCACTGTGTTCTTTGGAATGCCTGTTCTGTAGTTTGCTTTTGTCTTAAACCTTTTTTTCCTTTCTTATTCCTTCCATTTTATACTTAGTGGGACTTGGCTCCTTCCTGATGGCACAGCTTCCCTGACCACCCTTTATAGTACTGGTTGAAGTTTAATTTACATCTCTTGACAAATCACTACTCATGGTGGGGAAGCTGAAATACTCTTAGCTCCATACTGTCACTTCCAGGGTTTCCTATCAATCACCATCATCTCTCCTCTGCTGGGATTATTCAATCATTAAACTAGGATTCTGGCAGCTGTTGTCTACAGACTTCCAAGAAACTGCCTTCTTCTTTAATGAGTCCAGTGCCTGGCTCTTCTTCTCTTCTCTATATATGTACTGAGGAACTTAAATACTGATATTCTCTCAAATGCCCTAACTTCCCAGTTCCTCAATTTACTCATTTTCCAAGACCTACCCCTCCAACTCTTCTCTGCTACTCACAGAAATGGTCACACATCATCTAAGAAATATTTTACCACCAAGTTTATGAACCCAGAAGAAATTCCTTTATCTGAAAATAATCTGTTGCCCTTCCATTTCTTCTTTTGCCTTGCAACATCTAACTCCATTCTTTGTCGTCATTGTAACTTTCTATCTATCCAGCCTCAGTTCTTTGCCAGACTTTCACTCCTATGTTGGCTATATTTTCCTCCCTTTCCCATACTGACCCTGATTCTGTCACTGACCTTTCTCAGCTAAGCCTGAACCTCAGATTGTTGTCACCATCTATTACTTAAATTCCTATTCACATGCTGTTGAATAAGAGAATAATTTAGAAAAAAACAACTATTTAGACTGAGTGCATGACAACTTTGTTACATATTAGCAACTAGATACTCACTGTAGTAATCCTTTTATTTTATAGAAGCTTTCAAATCTTTTTATCCCTCTTCAAATCTCTCATGGCTCACCTTGTCTATCCATTCAGGTGAAAACTTCATTTCGTATGTGGCTGGAAAAAATGAGGTTATTCGTCAAGAACTCCCTTTTCTCCTCTCCTCCCCATTTCATATCACTCAGATTCCTTTGACCATTATCTCCTTTTTCCTTCTTTTCTCTCAGGGAGAGATGAAGCTTCTCCCAGGTAAGACTAACTCCTTTACTTGTACAGTAATACCATTCCATCCCATCTTCTCCATCAGATTGATTCCTCTTGAGATGGATGATTTTAATGGTTACCCTAAATTATTCTTATTTAGGAATCTAATCAATATTAATCAGTTTGGTATTATTCCATAAAGGTAGTGATTATAGTGATAAAGCTATCTACAGTAGATGCCTGCAGTCTCTTTTTTTCTCACCATTTTCCAACTCTGTTTGGCTTCCAGTCTCATCAGTCAATTGAAACAGTCCTCTCCAAGGTCACCAGTGATTTCTTAATTGCCAAAGCTAATGATCTTAATTTTTATCTTTCTTGAATTCTCTGAATCCTCTGATAGTATCAAAGAAAGACTTTTTTGGCTAAAAACCCAAAGAAGGAAACTGATCCCTGGAACTTCCTTGTTTTCTTATTCATTCCTATCTTTCCATTATTCCAACTTTTTGCATATCTCCCCACTACCCCCTTTCAAACACTCTGCTATCCAGGTACACTGGCCAGCCACCTTGTTATTCCTCAAACAACTCTAATCTCTTAACTCTACATTTTTACAGAATGTTCCCCATCATAGAATTATCTCCCTCTTCATTTCTCCTCCACCTAGATTTCCTGACTTCCTTCAGGCCTCAGCCAAATTTCCACTATCTATATGAAGCCTTTACAAATCCCTTTTCATGCTAATGTCCTCCTGTTGATTATGTATATACATCCTTGTTTGTGCAACACTTTTTATGTTGTCTCCCATTATAGTGTGAGCTCTTTGAGAGCAGAGACTTTTTTTTTGTATTGTAATTTAGATTTTATTTATTTATTTTTTGGTCTTTCTTTTTCCTTAAATATTAGGCATAATTCATCACACATACTAAATATTTAATGGGTGATTTTTTTTTACTCCACTTGACATGAAATGTTTTAACTTTATTCAAATTTCTCCAAATCACATATCCATGTTTTTATCAAACTGTAATAATAGCAGTATATAAAAAATGGATAAAGAGAGAACAGTTATTTTTATGTTCTAAGCCAGAGTGTTTGAAATAGAAAAGGTTCTTAAAGGATATCAGAAAAAGTATTAAAAATTGATATGTAGAACAAAATGAAAAATGGGACTTTCCTCCAGTTCCCATTAACTTTCAAAAGGATTCAAAAAATGAATTATTATTAGATAACACAGCAATTATAGCTTAATTCATAGGCCATGAAAGAGAAACTTGTTATCTAGAAGCCTGATGAGTTGACTCAACACCAGTTCCCCACAAGACTTCATATTCTCAAAAAGTATACACAAACAAATTCATTAGTTTTTGCTTATGGGCCACATAATGTCTCTACATGGTGCAAAGATTTGCTTGACTATATCATTAGCATCTATTTCCCACTCAGTAGGTAGACCATGATTCTTCTCAAGTATGTCAGGAATACAAAGAATAAATATGTTGCCTTATTCCTGCAGTGGCCCCTAGGATACAGATTCCCAAGGCTGTAGATTTTCTTCCAAGATTATCCTTATTATATTTCCTTAACCTTTCAAAACAAAACAGTTGCTGATTCACTCCAACCAGAAAAAGAATAGACTATTAGGAAAAAACTGGGTAGGTGAACAGCATGAATAGATGCATCATGTCTGAAGAAAAGCAGACTGAAACATAGTTTGGGACAGTTCTCTCTGTAGCTCCTCTTCCCAGGCTACTTAAACCAAGGTTATTGGTCAATGAACCATAAATCCCCTAGCCGGGGAAGAATATGAGGAAGTTTTTCATTGTGAACTATTTGGTGAAGATATATCCACCAAAAAGTAAAATATGTGGAAATATAAAGAAAAATATAGAGACATCAAACATTTCAAAAGAAAGAATATTTAATAATAACATAGAGCATAAGTAATTAAATTAACAGTGTGCTAAAACAGAAAGATGAGTACTAAGTCCTCAAGTACACCATAAAGCTCACTTCACAAATATTACAAGATAATCAAAGAAAAATGAATCAATATCTCATGAAATTAAAAAACTTGAATGATTTTAAGAGAACTTAGAACTAACAAAAAGAAATTCCAGAATCGTCTAAAAGAGAAATAGAATCTGTAGGAGAAGAATTTAGGAATGAGCAACTGTTAAAGAATTTATAAGCCTCAAAACAGAAATAAAAGACTCAATTAGCAGCTTAGGAAAACAAATGAATCTACTGTAGAGATTCACTGAAGCAAAAGGGTAGTTAATGACAGACTTGTAATACAAAAATAGCAAAGTGGAGGAAAATCTCACAAAAGAGAAACAAAAGGCAACAATATTAAGGGAACAACGATTTTTATACAAGTCAAATCCATTGACCTCAAAGACAGGACATGCAGAGACAACTTGAGAATCATAATTATCTCAGAAAAATTATAACTAAAAAATCTGAACATTATAATGCATAATAAAAGACCTCCCAGAACTTCTGCATAGACAAAACAAAGCACCAATTGAAAGAATCCATTAATTGCCTTAAAAAACCCTTATGCATCCAATTACAAGACTCAGTAATTAAATTTAACAATTCCAATAAGAAATAAATTCTACAAGTACCGAGGAGAAAGAGCTCAATATAGAAAAGAAAGAAAATAAAATCCAATGTTGTTTTAACACTAATAAACTTTAAAAAAAAAAGAAAGAAACAAAAAAAAAGGGAGTGAAATAACATTTTCAGAAAATAAAGGTGCTCAATGAAAAACCCAAAATGAACAATATGCAATGTTCTAAAAGAACATTGCATATTGTAACAGCAATATTGTTTTAAGAACAATTTTGATCAGCTATGTCATTTTCACTATCATAATTACCTAAATTATTATTAGGAAGACTCTATCTGCATCAAGAGAGAAAAAACTGATGAGTAGAAGTATGTATAAAATGATTTTAAACATACACACACACATTTGCCTCTAGTATCCATCTTGAGGGAGGGAGAGGGAAGGAAAGAAAACAGGAAAAAGAAAGTTGCTTGATAATTTTGTTATGTATTTAAAAGGAATAGCAACTTAAACACACTAGATTTGTACTTTCATGTACAATCACCTTTTTTATTCTACTATACTATGGAAATGCTTATTTTATTTCACAAATTAAAAATAAAATACATAATTTTTTTAACTGATATGCTCTGTAAATTTGAGACTAACAAATAAGATAGACATTGAACAAAAGAGAAACATTGGGAGGGGGAAAGCAATAACCAGCAACATATTTGAACAGAATATTCAATTTGCAAATATGTTGAATTTAGATCTATAATAACTAAAAAAAAATCATCAATGGAATAACTTAGCCCATATTTATAGCATTTTTTAAGAGAAAGAAAAAGAATGATTTACAGGGTAAGATTTTTTCCCCTGAGGCAATTGGGGTTAAGTGACTTGCCCAGGAAATGTTAAGTGTCTGAGGCCAGATTTGAACTCTGGTCTCCTGACTTTAGGGCTGGTACTCTATCCACTGTACCATCTAAAAGCAGATAAAAGTCAGATAAAAAGTACACAGAGCAATAAAGTTGTAGGTGAAATTTAAAAAAATGGAAAAGTGAAAGTATAGAAGTAAAATGGAAGCAAGAGGGACTAAATCTCACAACCCCACTTCAGGTGAATCAATGCATTTATAGAATGGAAAGGGTACATAAATAAGATGTAAGTGAGAGAAAAATGGGTGAACACTGAAAAAAAGGCAACTTCTATAGTCTCTTAACAAGAAAGGGAGCTATAGGAGAGTAAGTACAAGGGAGGACTGCAATTGGTGGAATCAGAGGAAGAGTTTTTGGGAGAGGGTGTCCCATTGCCCCCATGGCAGTATGAGGGGAAATGTGAATGCATGTAATGGGAGATAGAGATTTTTTTAATGTTTAGGAGAGGGTATAGTATCTTCATGGCCTACATGCAACTGGTATCCAAAAGGTTGGGAGGGGACTTGGATTCAGAGATACAATAAGAGGCCTTGGCCAAAGCTATAGAGAATGATCACTAGGAAGACAGGAAGTAGACATGAATCACAAATGAAACCATTAACAACTCAAATTAACAAAATAACAAATAAAGATTTTAAATAACCCAATATCAGAAGACAAAACTGAATTAATTGTAAAGGAAAAAATTTGGAGTACAGAGAGATTTCCAGAAGAATTCTATAAAACATCTACACAGTCAATAGCCATATGATATATATATTTTTCATTCTTGAAAATTGAGAAAGAAAGCACTTTAGTATAGCCAGGAAATTCATTCTGCCCCTGAGGCTTTCTCAGCTCCAGGCTTCTCACAGTGAAGTAAACTCATCCACTGAGGCCCTTTTCTCTGAATACTCAGTTCTTCCCATAATTTCCCTTTTAAGGAAAGTACCCAGGCCAGTAATATAATCATTATCCTTTAGGCTCCACTCAGACATCTCAGATTTTTTTTCCCCTTCTTCCACTTCTACTTTTTAGCTTCCTTTTATGTGTTTCCATTCCCCATTGGAATATAAATTAAGAGTAGAGAGATTCATCTTTTTTTTCTACTTGCATTTGTATTATCAATACTTAATATTCTGCCTATCACATAACAAGTACTGAATAAATGTTTATTTATAGACTAAAGAAAAAATATATAGACCAAAATCTTCCATAAATGATGAAACAAACAAATAAAATCATGCCAGACTATAGCAATTTATTTTTTTTAAAAAAATAGTAATATGATCGAGTTGGATTTACACCAGAAATGCAAGAATGATTTCATATTAAGAAAATAATTGGCATAAGCATACTAAAGAACTAAGTGATCCAAAATGTCATGTTCATATTAGTAGATGAAGAAAAGGCCATTGACAAAATACAATACTCCTTTATGCTAAAAATCCTACAGAACATAGGCACTTTTCTAATATGATAAAAAGTAGTTAAATAAAATGAAAAGCTAGAAGCTTCTCAATAAATATAGACATGAAGTAATGACATCTTCCTGTCCCACTACCTTTTTATATAATTCTTGAAATGCTGGCAATAGCAAGAAAAGAAAAAAGAAATTAAAAGCACAAATAAGAAGTCAAAATGAGGTAACATTTTCTGTTAAAATGTTTTACTTACAAAATTCTAGGAAATAAGCAAAAAAATAGTTAATTCAATTAATAGTTTCAATGAATTTGTAGGCTACACAACAAAAACAGAGAAATCAATACCATATCATACCAATATTATATTAATAACAAAAATCCAGGAAGCAATAATAGAAAAAGAAGCCTAATTCAAAATAAAATGTTTGGGAGTCAATATTTGCCTAGATTCAATTACAAAAATATTCTTTAAAGAAAGGACAACTTAAATAGTAGGAAGAAAATTCAGTACATAACTGAACCATATCAATGAAATAAAGATAACAATACTGAAGTTACTTTAATTTTGTACTATTGTGAACACCTAATGAATAGTTTACAGAGTTATACAGAATCATAATGGAATTTATTGAGAAATATAAGAAAAAATAGGAAAGGGGGATCCTTCTAGATCTCAACCTATATTATAAGGTAAAAATTAACAAAATTTTTTGGTACTTATTTTTTAAAAATAGAAAATTAGGCCAATATACAAGAAAGAATCAGATAATACTTGACCTCAAAAATTTCATGTTTAATAAATTTAAAGCAAAAAACAAAAAGTTCCTAGGAAAGTATTATTTATTTGACAAGACTGCATAGGAAAAATGGAAAGCAGCTGCCAGAAATTAGGCTTATGTCAATATCTTATACCATGTGTCATAAAAAATTCAAAATGATTATGTGACTGAAACATTAAAGAGCATATCATAAAAAATTAGAAGAGTAGCAAATCACATATCTTTTCACAGCATTAGAAAAGGAATGAATTTTATCCAAACATGTAAAAAGATAATTTTGAGAACATGAAATTGAAAAAAAATGTTATGAACAAAATTAATGTGACAAGAAGAGAAAAATCAAATAAAAAGAAAATGAGAAGGGAAAACATTTATTTCAAGAATTTCTGATAACTTTCCCCTATATACAATCTATACTGACAATGAACAGAAAATATATATGATCAAAAAGATTTCACTTAGAAGTTATCAAAAGATAATTTGCAAATTATTAATAGCCATATGAAAGAATATGCTAAGCCTAAGTCACAAATAATAAGAGAAATATACATCAAAGTAACCCTGAGATTTCATATGATATTTTGTAAATCTACAAGTATGACAAAAGATGGAAGTAATTTATGTTAAAGGGGTGCTGAAAAGACAATCATCTTCATTGCTGTTAGAGTTGTGAATTGATAGTACTACTCTACAAAACAATTTGAAATTATCTAAATAAAATGACTAAAATGTCCATGTCTTTTGACCCAGAGATTGACTCCAAGAAAGTCAATGACCAAAAAGAAAGAAAAAGAAAGGAAGGAAAGAAAGAAAGGAAGGAAGAAAAAGGAAGAAAAAAGAAAGAAAAGAAGGATGAAATGAAGGAAGGAAAGAAGGAAGGAAGAAAAAAGAAAGAAAGAAAAGTCCCATACATACCAAATACTTATATTAGCACTTCTATGATAGGAAAAAAATACTGAAATAAAGTGGAAATAAAGGGAATAACTACACAAATTGTAATGCATGAATGTAAGGGAATATTATTATGATATAAAAAATGATGAACATTTTTATTTAGAGAAGCATGGGAAGAGTTCTTTTCAATAAGATTGGGGCAAAGCAATCAGCAAGGCAAGAAAAAGAAATTCAGGAAATAAGCATAGGCAAAGAAGAAATAAATTTATCATTCTTTTTGAATGATTGCTCCCCTCAAGAGGTAAGATGTAGTGTGATGACCTCTCAGATTGGCTAAAATGACAGGAAAGATATGGCAAATATTGGAGGGGATGTGGGAAAATAATCCCTCTGGATTCATGCCTCTTCTCACTTGCTGATCCTTTATATAGATGAAACAGTTTTTCTTTTCAAGGTGCACTCAAATCTGAAGCTCTTAAAGTACTAATGCCACAAACATGAAATGTCACAGATCTGAAGGTTTATTTTTTTTTTTTAACTTTTCTGGAAAGCAATTTGGTATTGTGTTTAAAAAAAAAGAAAAGGAAAAGAAATTGGAGAAACTTTATACTTTTTGACCCAGAGATCCTAATGCCAGGTATAAACATTTAAAACCTAATAAAAAAGAATATTCACCAATATATTCATAGCACCATTCTATGTGGTATCTAAGAACAGAAAACAAAATAGAAGTTCACAAAATGGAATAGCTGAAGAAAGTACAGTGTATTAACATAACAAAATTTTACTGTGCCACAAGAAAAGATGAATATGATGAACTCAGAGGAACATGTGTGTAGGGCTAACATTCATTAACATTTCCCTGATTCAACTTCTTTCCTCCCATGACAATAAGGGGAGGCTAAGGCCCTTCCTCATTCCAAAATCTTTAGAGATTATCTCTCCTTAAAATAAGAAAAAGCTGTCCTCAGATTTGATTGTTTCTGGTTTTCTGACTTAGCTTCCTGGTCACTGAAAGGCATAAAAAAAGAATCCCAGCCATTTTTGAAGACTGAATTATCATGCCTTTTATCATAATCTAATATGATGACCAAATTTGTTTTAGTGCAGTGATAGATGAGAAGCAGGAGAGGAGGAAAGTTCAAAAAATGCCACTATAATTCTTGTAGCATTATCTTTGCTTTGTTAGAACATCTTTTTGCCCCTCCAGTAAAAGAGTTGTTGGCATCGGAGTTAGAGAAGGTTCACACAAACTTAAGTAGAATAAAATAAGAACCAAGAAAACAATATACAAAATACAAAAACAGCATGCAAAATAATTATAATGGGGTAAATAGAAAAAATGAAACTGAGAAATCATTTTCTACTAGCCTGATATTCCGATTTTATCATTTTCTCTGATAACTCATCTTCCTAGAAGATTGAATCAATTCTGAAACTCAGACCTCTGTACCCCTGGCTTTGGGATCCTTCTCTCTGATTGGAGAGAATGGAGGGTGGACATCAAAGAATGCCTCCTAGATCCTCAATTTAAGGAAGCAGCCCTCTACAGCTTCCTTACCTTTCTCACCCAGCTGCAGGTTTTTATTGTTCCCTGACTGTTACTCTTCCTGCTCCCCCAAATAAGTACTTTTTTTCCCTCCTCTCCATTTAGCTTCATTTTATATATTGTCTTCCCTCATTAGGCTATGAGCTCCTTGAAGGGAAAGACAAATCCCTAACACAGATCACAGTATGTGACACATAATACATTCTTACTAACTGTTTATTGACTGTGTAATTATAATGGCATTCTAGAAAAAACATTCTAAAATGCACATTATTTTCTTTTTATGCCACAAAAGTGGGTAATTTGGGGTGTGGAATAATTCCTATGTTAATGAATCAATCAATAAACATTTAGGTAGTGCTTACTTCTCTGTAGTCAGATAGCTGAAGTGTTGTTTGGTTTTGCTCAACTGCTTTTTTCCACTCTTATTTCCCCTCCCCCCATGTTATAGTGAATGACTCAATGGGTAGAAGAAGGGAAAGGCATATTTTGAAACGAAATTAGTGTAGAAATATTATAAATAAAAAGTGAATGAAAAAGAAAGTAACAAAGAGAGAAAAAATTAGTTGCAAAAGAATTGACTATAACAAACATTAAAAGATATCAATGTTCCTCTTTTAGAACTCCATAAATCCAACAACAAGCTAAACCAAAAGGATAATATTGCGTTGCAAACTGTTGAACAGATTAGATTTGGATGAGTTGTGGTGACTTCCAAATGGGAATTTTAAAGAATACACTTATATCCCAGGATTCAATGGTAGATTTATTTTTTGATGAACAAATACTATGGCTTAAAGGAACCATAACAATGTATAAACTATAGAAACAAAAAATAATTATGTTAAGAGAATAGTAACAGTGAAACAGCAAAGCAAAGTTGCAACTAAAGCAGTTGGATGAAAATTTATCTCTGAAAAAATTAATAAAGTAGAAAAAGAGATCAATGGATTTGACATTCAATCATAAAGATTAGGTAACAGACATTAAAATTACCAAACAATTATAAAAGAAATATTTGAAATTATAAAATAAAAATATGACAGAACTGACAAACAAAACAAAAAATTTCAAAGAAAAACAAAATCAATAAATAATTAATCTGATGAAGAAAAAACAATGTTAAAAATTATCAAAATTAAAGATGAACAAGATTAATTTATAGTAAGTAGACAGAAAACATGAAGAATTATTAGGCATAATGCCTTGCACATTTTAAGCACTTAAATGCTTATTAACTGATCAAAACAAAATGCAAATATAATGTCAATGATATTGGAATTTAAAAGGTGATATATATGAATAAAATGCACAATATCAGAATCAACCAAAAAGCAGAGGTCTTGAACTGTGTCAGAAAAATAAATCAGTCAAGCAAAGATGGGAAAAAATTGTGAGCCAGATTGCAGTTAGATTCTATCAACATTTAAAAAATTTCTCACTCTTCATCTGGTCTTTCCTGCATTTGATACTATAAACCCCCCTCTCCTATTAGGCCCTTTCTTCTTCCTGGCTTTTCATGAACTACTTTTTCCTAATTGTCCTTTTGTCTGTCTAACCATTCCTCAATTTCCTTTGATGGAAATTATCCAGGACTCTGTCCTGGTTTTTTCTGTTTTGATATCTTCTCTCTGGATAACATCAGTTTCCATGAATTCAACTATAATCTTCAAACAACTGGCTTGCAGATCTTTATGTCTAGTCCAAGTATCTCATCTGCACTCTAATACAGTATTCACAACTCTCTCATGGATATTTTTCCTAATTTCTCTATTTCTGTTGGGGATATTAACATTCTTTTGAGCATCAAAGTTTGCAAACAATCTTTAATCATATACAATTAATTGCCAGATCTTGCAAGTCAGTCCTCTCAATTGTCCTCTTCTCTCCACTAACATAGTAATCACTTTTTTGGAGGGCATTCTTCTCTCTATATCCATTTTCTCTTCCTTTCCAATCTATCCTCCATACAGCTGCCATGTTATTTTCCTGCTCAGTAAACTCCAATGGCTTTCTCTTCTATTTAAGTTAATGCAAACTCTTAGTTTGGCTTTTTAAAGCCCTCTGCAATTTGCACCAGCCCTTCTGTTCAGATTTGCCTTTAATTCCCCTTATGCCTATAGCTTCTAATCAAATTGTCTTACTTTCTGCTCCTAATGCAAAATATTCCATGTCCTACCACTATATACAGACTTGTGTCCCTTGTCTAGAAGCCTCTTTTGCTTCCTTATCTCTGCTCCATGGAAACCTTAACCTTTCTCAAGGCTCAGATCAGGTACCATTTCAAACAGGAAGCTTATTTTTGAATTCTCAGTTTCTAGTCTTTCCTCCCCCAAATAACTTTGAATACATATTGTATATATATTTATTTAATTTCCTATGGATATATTATTACTCTCCTGTAGAATATGAGGGCAAACACCTTTTTAAAATTTGTTTTTGTATTTCCACTGCCTATCACTATGCTTGGCACATTGTTATTCAAACATTGAGTCATGGCCCCATATGGAATTCTCTTCACAAAGGTATTGGAGTGGTTTGCCATTTCCTTCTCCAGAGAACTAAAATAAACAGAGGTTAAGGACTTGCCCAAGGTCATATAGCTAATGAGTATTTGAACCCACATTTGAACTCAGATCTTTCTGGTTCCAGGCCCAGCACCTTATGCAGTGAGCCATTTAGCTATATCACTAGTAAGACAGAAGGTACTCATCCAAACTTCATTTATGAGAGAAATCTCATTCTGATTTTCAAACCAGAAAAAAGCAAAGGAAAGAAAACTGTAGACTAATTTTAGTAATATATATTAACACAAAAAACTGAAATATGTAAATAAAGTTATTGTAGAGGAATTGCAGCAATATATCCAGAAAACATTCACTAACACCTATTAGAAATCATATCAAGGATGTAATATTAATAAAAAGTGGGTTAACAAGAAAGTAACAAAGAAAGAAAAAAATTAAGTTAATTGCAAAAGAATTGATTATAACACAGCATTAAAAAACATCAATGTTCCTCTTTTAGACCTCCATAAATCCAACAACAAGCTAAACTAGAAGGACAATATAGCAAGAAATCTTTACATCAAATATCATTGATAAAGATCTGTTATGTAAAATATATACATAATTTCCACAAATATAAGGTATTGCTGTTTTAGTTTAAATTTTTAATAGTTTAAATTGCACTCAAACTTTTGGGATGCCCTCTATATTTTCTTCTTCAATTTATAAGTGGTCAAAGGCTATGAATAAGTTTTCAAAAGAACTGCAAATGATAAATGACCATGTGGAAACACATTCCTAATCTCAAACTTTATATCCTATTAGATATCTAAAACTCAATAAATTCAAAACAAACTCATCAAATTTTCTATCAAACCTTTCCTTCTTTCTAACTTCCCTATTACTATTAAGGAAAGGTACCATCACTCTTCCAGTCACATAAATTCACAAGGAAGATATTTGTGCTCCTCACTCTCTCTCATCCTTATTTCCAATGGTTTACCAAGTTCTGTTTATTTTTCCTTTATAACATATCATATACACTTTTCTCTCCCCTGACACTGCTGCCACCCTGGTATAAATCAGTCAGTCAGCAAACATTTATTAAGTACCTTCCATATGTCAGGCACTGTGCTAAGTGCTGGAGATGCAAATAGGAAAAAGAAAGACAGCATCTATGTTTAAGACTCAAAATCTAATGGCAGAGGATAGTGGGGGAAGGAGGGAGGATAAAGAAGTTTAAATCCCAGGGAGTGTAACCAGGTGAGAAATGAAGAAATATAAACCCTCATCATCTCATGTTTGGACTATTGCAATAGTATGCTGATTGGTCTGATCTGCCTGGCAAGGTGATTTTCCTAAAGCACAGGTTTGACCATGTCACCCCTCTTGTTCAGTAAACTCCAGTGGCTCCCTATAACCTCCAGGATCAAAAATTAAATCCTCTATTTGGCATTTTATACCTTTCACATAATTTGCCTTTTTAGTCTTTACACACTTAACAAATCATCATGTATTCTATGACCCACTAATGCTTGGCTTCCTTGCTCTTCCCTCACATAAGATACTCTCCCTTCCAGTTCTGGGGATTTCTCCTGGCTCTTCCCTATGTCTGGAAATTTATCCTTCTTCATCTCCATCTCTTGGCTTCCTTGGCTTTCTTCATGTCACAGCTAAAATCCCATTTTTTAAAGGAAGCTTATACCTGATCCCCATTAATTCCAGGGTCTTCCTTTTGTCCATTATTTCTAATTTATCTAGTATTTATCTTGTTTCTGCGTAATTATTTTTTGTTGTCTCTTCCATTAGACTATGAAGTCCTTAAGAGCATATATACTATGTCTCTCTTTCTATCTGTAACACTTAGCATGGCACATCAAAGGGACTTAATAAATGTTCATTGATTGACTTTCTGAAATCATTAATATGAAAGAAAAAATAATAACTTTTTTGAGATTTAATTTTTATTCCATAAGTTGGTAAAGATGACCAAAAAAATGAGAAGAGGTAGTTTGGAATTATGCAATAAAATGATTATTCATGCTCTTTAAACTAATAATTCCATTACTGCACCTGTATCTCAAAGAAGTCAAAGACAGAAACAAAAAGCTCAATGTACACCAAAATATTCATAGTAGCACCTTTTATGGTAGCAAAGATCTGAAAACAAGTTGGTTTCCCACCAACTGGGAATCATTGTGGAGGGGAAGCTGTGATGTATGAATGTGAGGAAATATTATTGGTTAGGAAGATACTATCCTTGGATAATTTAAATAAATATGGGAAAATTTGTAGGAACTAACTCAGTTGAATTGAGTGAAAACAGAAGAGCAACATACAAAACAACTATGTAAATTAAAAGATCAGATCATTAAAGAAAGTCAAAGTCCAAGGAACTAAAAAAATTAATAACGATTTAGGAGGCTATATAATAAAATCTGTTTCTCTAATCTCTGGAGAACAAATGGCAATACTAGATCAAGATTTTTTAATAACTTGTCAGACAGTCATTGAATTAGAATCCAGTGCCAGGAAGGCATTGGAAGGAATTTGGTATTCTTCAATTCTCTAAACAACAGGGAGAGGAGGCTGAGGAAGGTGGTGTCAAGTAAGACTGGAATTAGCTGAATGGTGATGAGATTAGAATTGATGAGTTTATTCTGGAAGGGGCAATTTGTTCCTTGGAGTTAAAACTAGATAGAACCAGTAGATACAAAATGAATAATTTACTAGATTTTAATGAAACGACATGATATGACTTTGCATCAATTTGCCTCAACAGTTTCATATTTAGCTACTAATGTTTCATGATTACAGCTTTTTTAAACCATAGAACTTTTAGAAATCTTTTTCTTCTTCTAGATTGAGTTTGTAACTATTTAAAAAAGTTAAGTAGAAGTATATTCCATACAATGACCAAACCTGACAATGTAAACAAAATTCTGAGCCATAAAGCTCCTACTTCTGTCTAAAAAGTAGAGTTAAATTTCATTATATTTTCTCCAATATCAAATTATTGTTTTTCAGTTGTTCAGATACTATTATTTCCTCATTAATTTGTGATAAAAAGTAAAATAAATTATGAGTGAGAGCCTGAAGGGTTTTGTTTGAATAAAGTAGATGAATCTTAGTACATAGATGTTATGACACCTGTTAAAATCTTAGATGATGTTCATTTATCATTAAAAAGAAGTTTTAATATAACTAAAGACATAATTGTTTTTACACATAAATTGATCTATAGAGTATTTTTGTTTCATTTTAGAAATTAATTGAAGAGAATTGTGAGTAATGGCATCAAGAATATGTCATTTTAAAATGTAAGAACATTGTATTGTGGAAATATAACTTAAAATAGAATCTGTTACATTTCAAGATCCCTACTCTTGGAAGTCATTCTGAATTCATCTCACTAAATATAGCTAGTCTTCAAATTAAGGTATACAAATTAGTCTTCAAATTACAATATAGTCTTCAAATTAAGCCTGTATAGTTAATCTGATAACTGACCATTTAAATACCATAGACTTATTATGATTGGTAAAATAGATATTTGGAATCTTGAGATTTTGTCATGCCAAAGAATAAAAGGTTATCTCCTTGAATATGTTAACTGAAAGATGCTTTAAAAGATAGCTCTCAGAAATGTCTGCAGTGAATCATCACAATGTCGTCTGAAAATAAAAGCTAAAGGTCTTCACTACTAAGAAGTGAACCTTCCTCCATTTGATCATTTCTTCCTAATATTTCATTTCATATTTTTCCCTTCATGTATTTTATTTTTAAATGCTTTCAAATTAAATACTTCATTTTTTAATCATGAAAGCTTACCTTCCTTCTCTCACACCCCCACTGAATCAGAAAAAACAAAATTTCTGTTATAAACTCATGTAGTTGAAAAAATTCCTGTTTAGTTATGCCCAAAAAGTATGTCTTAATTTGTGTGAATCAATAATCTGTCTATCCAGAGGCAGTTAGCACATTTCATCATGAGTCCCGTGGAATTCTGAGTGGCCATTGCATTGACTAGGATTCCTAAGACATCACAATTGTTTGTCTTGTAGTTCTGCTCACTTTCCTGTTATCATTTATTCCATGTCATCATATTCCTTCATATTAATACATAACACTTTGTTAATCCATTTTCTGATGCCCAATGATGGGCATCATTTCAATTTCTAATTCTTTGCTATTAGGAAGAAAAAGGAGTGTTTTAAACTATTTTTTACTCATACAGATTCTTTTCCTCTTTCTTTTATCTCTCTGGGGTATAGATAGTTATGGTATCATGGAATCAAAAGATGTTTACAGTTTAATATCTTTTTCATTTTTGATTCTGGAAATTTGATTTTCTTACTTTCTTTTAAGAAAAAGTCAAGTTAGTCAATGGTTATCTACTTTATTGAGCTTTTAAAAAATAAAAATAAAAAATAGTTTTATTAATTCAATGTGGATTTTTTTTCTTTCAATTTTATTTCTTCTTTGACTTTTAGTATTTCTGTTTTGGTTTTTAATGTGTTAACTTTTTTTTAGCTGAATGCTATTTGTTAAACTGTTCTTTCTTTCATTGATGAAAAAGTTTAGGCATGCACACTTTTCCCTAAAGATTGTTTTGCCTATATCCCCCCCCCAATTTAGTATGTTGTCTCAGTATTGTAATTATCTTTAGTTAATTATATTTAATGAAATTATTGTTTCTATGATTCCCTACCCCATTTTTTAGGATAAAGTTTATTTTCTAGTTAATTTTTAAATCGTTGCTTTAGTAGTCCTTTATTGAAAATAATTTTATTACATTATGATCTATAAAATGTGTTTAAATTTTCTGCTCTTTAGCACTGTCATGAGTTTTCTTTTTATGTTTTTACATATGGTCAGTCTTTATAAAGGCACCAGGCATAGTTGATAAAAAGGTATATTACTATATTCAATTTTTATAAGCTTGTTATGATTAACTTTTATTATTAAATTCTATCCAGTTTTTTCTTTTCTCGTCATTTCTCTCCAAAAGAGGTATGATGAGGACCTCCACTACTATAGTTTCCCTAAAACTCATTTAACTTTTCTTTTAAGAATTGAAATGCTATATTATTTAGTTTACAAATGCCCAATATTGATATTCATTTTTTGCCTATGGTACCTTTCAGGAAAATGTATTCCCCAGTTTATCATTTTTAACTCTATTTTTGCTTTTGCTTTGTTGGAGATTAATTGCTTTCCTGCTTTTTAAAAAATTATGCTGAAGCATAATAGATTTTGTTCCAAGACTTTAATTCTATGTAAATGTTTATGTTTCAAATTATATATACATATATATATGTATGTATACACACACACACACACACATACACACACACATATAATTTGCTGAGGCAATTGGGTCAAGTGACTTGCCCCAAGGTCACACAGCTAGAATGTGGTTAAGTGTCTGAGGCCAGATTTGAACTCAGGTCCTCCTGACTTCAGGGCTGGTGTCAAATATATTTCTTTAAATAACATTTTTGGATTCTAGTTTCTAATCCATCCTGAAATTTTCTTTTTCAGAGATGTGGTCATTCCATTGGTATTCATAATAATTATTGTTAATGAGATCTTTCTATCATCCTCTCATAGTTTTGTTATTAGACTAGGTTTTGTACCTCTTGTGCCAAGTTTGTAATTATCTTTACATATCTCTTGTCCATTGCCCCCATTTCTCTTTTCATATCTATTGTTTTCCTTTGATTTTTACATTATTTTTAGTTCTTAAAAATTCTTTCTACATCTCTTCCAGAAATTCTAATTGAATTTGAGAACAATGTGTATTTTTCTTTATGCCTTTCTTGTAGATGTTTTGGTGACTTTCTCTTCTAGCATTGCATTTGGACCATTTCTGCCATTTTAATACCACTTCATATTAAGATTCCCTTTTTACTTCCTACTTTTAGACTATATATGTTAGTGCTAGATGCTGAGTACTTCAGGAAGCAATGTTTTTGCTGAGGTTGTGTTTTGTTGGCTCCTTTTGTAGCATTCTATGAGTACTGAGTATTTTTCTTTAAAATCCAGATCTCAAAGATAGCTTAGGAGGTGGACCTGCAAACTTTCAGTGCTCTCAAAGTGCTTTGATTCAAGGAAAAATCTGATCACTGATTTACTGGTCCAAGTGTTGCATATTCCTGATCTGGGTTTAGGAACTGAAGAACATACCTGTGGGCTTGTCCTCGGTTGTATTTTCAATACATTGCTGCTGACTTCACCCATAATTAGCCAACTTGAAAGTTCTGGTTCAAAATCGCATAACTACAACCTGGTGTGGAATACTTAATCTGGTTAGATTTCAGGTTCAGGTTGGGTTTCAGATAGGCTGGGGGCTAGTACCCAGACCTTGCTCCATTCTTGAGCTGTTACACAATTGTTGCTTGTGTCTCCACTTTCTTTGTTTAATATTCATCCTGGGTCCTGCAAGTTCTCACCTGAAACTTGAAAAATTGTAAATTTTTTCTCAGACCACCCTAGATATATAAAATGGAATTGGATAGAGAGCCATAGAGTTTGTAACTGGCACTTGTTCCTGTACTCTGAGTTAGGTTCCACTGTGTGGTTCTAAGACCATCTCTTTTTCTTGGAACATAGCCTCGGTCCTCTTTCAATTGCTTCATTGAAAAGCTATTAGTGGTATACTTCTTCATAAATCTATGTCTCCAATGTCTGCAAATCTCTTTCTCTCTTTGTTTATCTAGGCTGGAAATGTGATTCACTGTGACATTTTAAAAATTTCCCAATCAGTCTGGATTGTTGCCTAGTTTCTTTATAGGGATTATGTTGGCAATCTAGACTATAGTATTTACTGATGCTCTTAATCTTGGTTCCACTATTTTCCACTATATATTTGATCTTATTGAGTTGTTCATAGATTTTCTCTCCTTCTTTATATACTATGTAAAAGATATTGGTACACAAATTGTAATTATTTCCATGATAATCTTCTTGAAAATGTGTATTATGGTAATGTAATACAAAATGATCAACTGTCCATTGAAATTATTTTTTCTTTTTGTTATGTAATTTAAAAAAACCCACACAATCCTACCAAATCCTTTATTTGCCTCCTCAAGACTTTGCTTCCTTTTAGCTATCACTTTTTTTTTCTCTTCTGGCTTTAGTTATATAGAAAATACTAAAATTGGTATGATTCAATTACTCTATTATACAAGGATCTTACATTTAAAATATCAATAATTAAGCTGATAAGAGAAACAGATCTTGAATACCTGGTATAAAGACTCTATGAAAGAAAGATCTTCCATGCCCTGTCAAACTAGGAATTCTGATTATCCTTTGCTATATGTGTATTCTATATGTGTCCTTCACTACTGTTCTAAGTTTGAGTCTACTTTTCCCATAGTTTTATGTATTTGTAGGAGAAGGAACTCAAGGTTTATGGGGAAAATCTTTTTTTAACATTTGTTCTTATGATTCCCTTCTTAGCACTTGCCTTTGTTGGGGTTCATTGAGATGATGTAATTAGCACACAGGTGGAGATTTGGGAACTATAATATTAGGAAAACTGATACACAATATTCCCCCTAGAAATGAAAGTGACATACCTTCTGGAGAATCAGTCATTATATAAGATTTAGATTAAAGAAGTAATATTAATATGCATACACACATACATATATGTATTTATATGCATACACACAAACATGTATGCATATAATAATGAGTAAAGAATTTTAAAAAGAATAAGAATAAATAATATAATTAGAGAAGCATGATTTTTAAAAAGAACACTGGGCCTAGGACAAAGGACCTTAAGCTGAGTTCATGGGAGGATATAGACAAAAGTACCAGAGAACTGGTAAATAAATTGCATTGTTGAAGTTACCATCTGCATCACATATCCATGCAAGTATTTTTAAATGTCTGATTTTCAATAACACTTAAATATTTTAAATGCTATTTTCTTAATATACTGTAATAGTTATTCATCAATTTATAACATATTAATAAAATTTTTCTGCATTATACTCAATAAGACAAACAAAATTTATTTAGAAAGCTTCAATGTTTACAATCATTCAAACTATGGGTTGTTGTTTTTTCCATTTCTAGTCTTTAAAGCCCACAAACCTTTTTGAGAAGAAAACCTTTGATTTTATTTTTCATATGGAGAAGGCAGGAAAGAAGCCAATTCAGCTTTCTACAAGCATACCTGTAGTATCAGAGTTACTAATAGTTAATAATAGTTGGCCAGAGAAGTAAAGTTAATTGTTTCCTATTTGAAACTATAATATATGCAACAAATATATTTTGCAAATATATGTTACAGTAACAGTGTGTGCTTAGATTTTTCTAAAGTATTTGCCAAAGCTTCCAATGCTATCTTTATGGACTAGATGGTGTAAAAGATGGAGTGTTACTAAGCTGATCATTGGTTAATCAATCTCATTCAAAGTAAAGTATCTTGATACATTTATTGGATGAGAACCTATCTTTTTTGTTCACTAGTCTTGAACAATTTCTTCCCTCCCACCCCGTTCCCACTTTTGAATAAATAAAATTAGGTAAGATAAGGTCTGTTTTAATTTAGTAAAATTCAAAACCTCAGAGATTCAAGCAAATGAAGAAGTATTTCTAGTTAAACCCTGAGAAAAAAATGATTCCTCTCAGAGCCCCAGGCTCTTCCCTCTTTCTTCCTGCTACTTCCTTGACTAGAATAGGACCTTTTAAACTCTGGGTGTCTGGAGGATATCTCACTTTCCTATTGATGTTCTATCAAAGTGACTGGACCATATCAGTTGATAGCAGTGGCTGCATCAGCAGTCAAGGACATACTGGATATAGATTCAAGCCTCTGCAAAGAGTTGATATAGAATATCTATTTTAAGGACTCCCGCAAAAGGATCTCTAGAAACTATGTTACCTTTTTGCTTGATATATACTCCAAGCTCAATTCTACTTTCTCCTAGATACAAGTATGTATTTATGAGAGAATATGTTACAGACCTTTTGGGGGAGAGAGTAGGGGAATGTTTTTTTAAGTGATACTCTTGCTATATCAGCTTAGTAAATACCTCTTCCTAAAAAGCTAATTAAAGTAAATTGAGATTGAATGATGATTATAGGCATGAATACATAGGTGAAAACTTGAGCTGTTTGGCATTAGAAAACATATCCTACAACCTTTCAAAAAGTATCCCTTGAGTTTTGAGACTTCATTCATTATTTGAGATATTTGAGCTTCAAAGCATATGTTATAATGAATAATGTGGGATCAGTGACAAGTATACTTAAGTAGGTTCAGAACTGTTGAGAGATCATACCTAAAACATAGTTGCTGGTGGGTTAATTTATACTTCAGTTCAATTTAATGAATATATATTAAGTACCTCATCGGAACTCTTCAAAGACTAAATGACCACTTATCTATGGTGCTATAAAATGGATCATTACTTAGAAATAGGTAGAGCTACATAGTCTTTAAGGTCCCTAGCAACTTTTAGTTTATTTGATTCTCTGATATCTGCAAAAAGTCTCAAAGGAAGACAGTGGTGAAGATGAGAATAATTTTTTTTCATATTTTAAAGTAATATTGAGGTATTTACTGATTACCTTCAAATTTTTTATCCCAAAAGTAAAATTATCATCATTATATCACCAATGAAGTTAGTATTTTGTTTCCTCCACTATCCTCTATTGTAATGATTAACTCATATTGGATTTATTGAAAATTTTAAATTACATGGATATAAAATAATAAATGTTAATTGGAATTAAATGTGTTGAATTGAAACAATACATACCATGACCATCATCCAAGAATTCAGTAATGGTTGCTGAAGTACATTTGGACCAAGGTTTGGAAGCATCTATACTAGTTAGAATAGAAGACATTAAACGTTTATCTTCCATGGAACCATAGTTGTCTTCACAGAATTTAGAATCATCATGAGATAGTCCAAGTAGGTGGCCTATGAGAATAAAAAATAATAATAAATTCAATTTATAGATGCCAAAAGTATAGGAAATATGTGTGATAGTTTATTTATTTATTTTTATAAAGCTTTTTATTTTCAAAACACATGCATAGTTTTCAACATTCACCCTTGCAAAACCTTGTATTCCAAATTTTTCCCTCCCTTCCCTCAACTCCCTTCCCTAGATAGCAAGCAATCCAATATATTTTAAACATATGCAATTCTTCTATGCACATTTCCACAATTATCATGCTGCACAAGAATAATTAGATCAAAAAGGGAAAAATGAGAAAGAAAACAAAATGAAAACAAAAAGCAACAAAAAAGTGAAAATATTATGATGTGATCCACATTCAATCCCTACAGTCCTCTCTGGATACAGATGGCTCTCTCCATCACAAGACAATTGGAGCTGGCTTGAATCACCTCACTGTTGAAAAGAGCCATGTTCATCAGAGTTGATCATCATATAATCTTGCTTTTGTTATGTATAATGATCTCCTGGCTCTGATCATTTCATTTAGCATCAGTTTATGTAATTCTTTCCAACCCTTTCTGAAATTATCTTGTTGATTGTTTCTTATACTTATATAACAATATATATAATATATATATATTTATATATATATATATATATAGAAGAGACTATCTAAGAATTATTGGACTACCTGAAAATCATAATGAAAAAAAGACCATAGACATCATCTTCCAGGAAATCATCAAGGAAAACTGCTCTTATGTCTTAGAATCAGAGGGTAAAATAGCCATTGAAAGAATTCACTGATCACTTCCTGAAAGAGACCCCAAAATAGAAACTCCAAGAACATTGTAGCTAAATTTCAGAATTATCAGATCAAGGAGAAAATCTAAGCTGTCAGAAAGAAACAATTCAAATATCAAGGAGCCACAATCAGAATTATCCAGGACCTAGCAGCTTTTACTTTAAAAGATAAAAGGCCCCTGGAATCTGATAATCCAAAAGGAAAAGGAACTTGGATTGTAGCCAAGAATCATCTATCCAGCAAAATTAAGCATTATCTTTCATGGAAAATGATGGACATTCAATGAAACAGGTGAATTTCATTTATTTTTGATGAAAAGACCAGAGCTGAACAAAAAATTTGATCTTCAAATACAAAACTCACGAGAGGCACCAAAAGGTAAAAAAGAAAGAAAAAAATAACTTTCTTTTAAAACTTAAAAAGCTTACATCCCTATATGGGGATGATATGTTTAATTCTTGAAATCTGTATCTCTCTCTGTTATGGGTATACTTAGAGGGTACAGGTATAATTTGATTTTATTGTGATGTTATAAAAAAGAAACTAGAGGAGGAGACGTGAATCTACTGGAAGAAGAGGAAAATGGAGTTAAAATGGGGTAAATTATATCTCATGAAGAGGCAAAAAAGATCTATTACAATTGAGGGGAAAAAAAGGAGGGGGAAGAATATTGTGTGAATTTTGGTCTCATCAGATTTGACTCAAAGAGACTATCAGACATATTTAGTTTCACTGAGAAAATTGTTTCACCCCACAGTGAAGTAGGAAGGGAAAGGGGAAAGGGGAAAGGGGAAAGGAAAAGGGGAAGCTAATAGAAGGGAGAACAGAAATACAAGAGGTATAAAAATGAGGAAAGGCTGTAAAAGAGAAAGACTGTTTAAGGGAGGTGGCAGTCAGAAACAAAATATTGGGGAAGAGAGAAAGGATCACTACCCCTGATCTCAGATCAAGCAAAAGCAAAAATACATCTAATTTAAAGAGATAAGGAAGGAAACTACATGTTGCTAAAGGATACCATAGATAATGAAGTAATATCAATATTAAACATAAATGCACCAAGTGGTATAGTATCCAAATTCCTAGAGGAGAAGTTAAGAGAGCTGCAAGAAGAATTAGACAGCAAAACTATACTAGTGGAGAACTTCAACCTTGCTCTTTCAGTCTATAGTTTTCTTTCTATGTTTTCACCCTACCTGATTGAGCTATCAGCACCATATCGGTATCATAGAAGGAATTTGGTAGTATACCCTCTTCCCCTATTTTTTCAAATAGTTTACATAGTATTGGAATTAATTGATCTTTGAATGTTTTATAGAATTCACATGTAGATTTAACCTTGCTCTTTCAGAACTAGGTAAATCAAACCACAAAATAAATAAGAAAGAAGTTAAGAAGGAAAATAGAATTCTAGGAAAGTTAGGTATGACAGATCTTTGGAGAAAACTGAATAGAGACAGAAAGGAGCATACGTTTTCTCAGCAGTACATGGAACCTATACAAAAATTGACCATGTATTAAGGCATAAAAACCTCAAAATCAAATTCAGAAAGGCAGAAATAATAAATACATTTTTTTCAGATCACGATGCAATAAAAATTACATGTAATAAAAGGCTAGGGGAAAATAGACCAAAAATCAACTGGAAACTAAACAATCAAATCCTAAAGAATGCATGGATGAAACAACAAATCATAGACACAATTGATAATTTCATCCAAGAGAATGACAATAATGAGACAACATACAAAAATTTATGGGACGAAGCCAAAGCAGTTCTTAAAGGAAGTTTCATGTCTCTAGATCCTTACTTGAATAAAATAGAGAAAAAGAAGATCAATGAATTGGGCATGCAACTAAAAAAGCTAGAAAAAGAGCAAATTAAAAACCCCCACTTAAATACCAAATTTGAAATTCTGAAAATAAGGGGGGAGATTAATAAAACTGAATTTAAGAAAATTATTGAATTAGCAAATAAAACTGAGTTGGTTTTATGAAAAACCCAACAAAATAGATAAACCTTTAGTTAATTTGATTAGAAAAAGGAAAGAAGAAAATCAAAAATGAAAAGAGAGAACTTTCCATCAATGAAGAGGAAATTAGAACAATAACTAGGAGTTATTTTGCCCAACTGTATGTCAATAAATCTGATAATCTAAGTGAAATGGAGGAATACTTACAAAAATATAGATTGCCCAGATTAGCAGAAGAGGAAATAAATTACTTAAATAGTTCCATTTTAGAAAAAACAAATTGAACAAACTATTAATCAACTCCCTAAGAAAAAAATCTCCAGGGCCAGATGGATTTACATGTGAATTCTACCAAACATTTAAAGAACAGTTAATTCCAAAATGATGCAAACTATTTGAAAAAATAGGGAAAGAAGGAATCCTACTAAATTCATTTTATGAAATAGATATGGTGCTGATACCTAAAGCAGGTAGGGCCAAAAAGAGAAAAAAATTATAGACCAATTTCCCTAATTGATGCAAAAAATATTAAATAAAATGTTAGCAAAGAGATTACAGCAAGTTACCAGGGATTATGACCAAGTAGGATTTATACCAGTAATGCAGGGCTGGTTCAATATTAGGAAATTAGGAAAATTTAAGAAAACTATTAGCATAATTGAGTATATCAATAACCAAACTAACAAAAATTATATGATTATCTCAATAGATGCAGAAAAAGTATTTGACAAAATCCAGCACCTATTCCTATTAAAAACATTAGAGAGTATGGGAATAAATCAAGTTTTCCTTAAAATGATCACTAGCATCTATTTAAAACCATCAGCAAGCATCATATGTAATGGGAATAAACTAGAACCATTCCTAATAAGATCAGGGATGAAACAAGGTTGTCCACTATCACTATTACTATTCAATATTGTATTAGAAATGTTAGCTTTGGCAATAAAAGAAGAAAAAGAGATTAAAGGAATTAGAATAGGTAATGAGGAAACCAAATTATCACTCTTTGCAGATGATGTGATGGAATACTTTGAGAATCCTAGAAAATCAATTAAAAATACTAGGAAAATTCACAACTTTAGCAAAGTTGCAGGATACAAAATTAATCCACATAAGTAATCAGAATTTTTATATGCTGCCAACAAAGTTCAGCAGCAAGAGATACAAAGAGAAATTCCATTTAAAATAACTATAGATAATATAAAATATTTGGGAATCTACCTGCCAAGGCAAAGTCAGGAACTATATGAACACAACTGCAAAACACTTTCCACACAAATAAAGTCAAATCTAATCATCTGAAAAAATATCAAGTGCTCATGGGCAGGTCAAACTAATATAATAAAAATGACAATACTCCCTAAATTAATCTACTTATTCAGTGTGATAACAATCAAACTCCCAAGAAATTATTTTACAGAGCTAGAAAAAATAATAACAAAGTTCATCTGGAAGAAAAAAGGTCAAGAATTTCAAGGGAATTAATGAAAAAAGTTCAAATGAAGGTGGCCTAGCTGCACCAAGCCTAAAATTATATTATAAAGCAATGGTCATCTAAACCATTTAAAACTGGCTAACAAATCGAATAGTCAATTAGTGGGATAGGTTACGTTCACAGGACAAAATAGTCAATGACTATAGTAATCTAGTGTTTGACAAACCCAAAGATTTCAGTGTGGGGGATAAGAACTCATTATTTGACAAAAACTGCTGGGAAAATTGGAAATATGACAGAAACTAGGCATTGACCAATACCTAACATCCTATACCAAGACAAGGTTGAAATGGGTTCATAATTTAAACATAAAGAGTGATACTATATTGTTTCTATTGGGCCTATATCCCAAAGAGATCTTAAAGGAGGGAAAGGGACCCACAAGTGCAAAAATGTTTGTGGCATCCCTTTTTGTAGTGGCAAGAAACTGGAAACTGAATGGATGCCCATCAATTGGAGAATGGCTGAATAAATTATGGTATATGAATATGAATGTCAAGGAATATTATTAATATTATTGTTCTGTAAGAAACGACCAGCAGGATGATTTCAGCGAGGCCTGGGGAGACTTGCATGAGCTGATGCTGAGTGAAATCAGCATAACCAGGAGATCATTATACACAACAACAATAAGTCTATATGATGATCAATTCTGAAGAGAGAACATGGTTCTCTTCAACAATGAGATGTTTCAAACCAGTTCCAATTGTTTGGTGATGAAGAAAGCCATATACATCCAGGAAGAGGCCTGTGGGAGCTGAGTCTGGACCACAACATAGCATTTTCACACTCTATTGATGTTTGCTTACATTATGTTTTCCTTCTCAGTTTTTTTTCCTGTACAGCAAGATAACTGTATAAATATATATACACATATTTGATCTGTCAAATATTTTAACATAATTAACATGTATTAGATTTCCTGCCATCTAGGGAAGGGAGTTGGGGATAGCAAGGAAAAATTTGTAACAGAAAACTTTGCAAGGGTCAATGTTGAAAAATTACCTATGCATATGTTTTGCAAATAAAAAGCTTTAATAAAAAAAAGAGTGATACTATAAGAAAATTAGAAGAACAAAGGACAGTCTACTTCTCAGATCTTTGTAGAAGGAAGAAATTTATGACCAAAGAAGAACTAGAGTATATCCTGAAATGCAAAATGGATAATTTTGATTATATTTAATTAAAAAGGTTTTTGTACAAACAAAACCCATGCAGATAAGATTAGAAGGAAAGCAGAAAACTGGGGGGGGGGATTTTACATCCACGGGTTCTGATAAAGACCTCATTTCTAAAACACATAGAGAATTAACTCAAATTTAGAAGAATTCAAACCATTCTCCAACTGACAAATGGTCAAAGGATATGAACAGACAATTTTCAGATAAAGAAATTAAACCATTTCTAGTCATATGAAAAATGTTCTAAATCATTATTGATCAGAGAAATGCAAATTAAGACAATTCTGAGTTACCACTACATACCTTTCAGATTTGCTAAAATGACAAGAAAAGATAATGATTATTGTTAGAGGGGATGTGGGAAAACTGGGACACTGATACATTGTTGGTGGAGTTGTGAACTGATTCACCCATTCTGGAGAGCAATTTGGAACTATGCCCAAAAAGTTATCAAACTATGCATATCTTTGATCCAGCAGTATCTATATTGGGGCTATATCCCAAAGAGATCTTATAGGAGGGAAAGGGACTCACGTGCAAAAATATTTGTGGCAGCCCTTTGTGTAGTGTCAAGAAATTGGAAACTGAGTGGATACCCCACCAAGTGACAAATGGTTGAGTAAGTTATGATATATAAATGTTATGGAATATTATTGTTCTATGAGAAATGATCAGTGGGATGATTTCAGAGAGGCCTGGAAAGACTTACATGAACTGATGCTAAGTGAAGTGAGCAGAACCAGCAGATCATTATACACAGCAACAGCAAGATTATATGATGATCTTTTAAACAATGAAATGATTCAGGCCAGTTCCATTGGTCTTTTGATGAAGAGAGTCATTTGCACCTAAAGAGATGACTGTAGGAACTGAGTGTTGATTACAACATAGTATTTTCACTCTTTTTTTTTGTTATTTGGTTACATTTTGTTTTTTCTTATTTTTTTCTTTTTTGATCTGATTTTTCTTGTGCAGCATGATAATTGTGGAATATGTATAAAAGAATTGCACATGTTTAACATATATTAGATTACTTGCCATATAAGGGAAGGAGTGGGAGGAAGGGAGGAAAAAATTGGAATGAGAGATTTTGCAAGGATAAATGTTGAAAATTGTCCATACATACATTTTGAAAATAAAAAGCTTTAATAAAAAAGGATAAAAATATAGAATTGCTTAATTAAAAATTAAATGAATTCCATTTATTCCTTTAGAATATCACTATGTTGTAAGAAATTATGAATATGCTGAATATGGAGAAGCATAAAAATACCTACACGAATTGATGCAGAGTGAAAAAGCAAAGCCAAGAAAAGAACATATACAATGATTTAAGAACAATCCAAATAGAAAGAAACACACACAAAAACAAATAAAAAATGGATATTGCCAAAATTACAAAGAACAATTTATGGGTTCAAAAAAGAAAAACGAGAAGGCATTCTGAATAACACCCCCTTGCATAAGTGAGAGGTCCACAAAGCTGGTTCATTGCATATATTTTCAGACTTCTCTGATATATATATACATATTTGCTGAGGCAATTGGGGTTAAGTGACTTGCCCAGAGTCACACAGCTAGGAAGTTGAGTGTCTGAGACCAGATTTGAACTCAGATCTTCCTGACTTCAGGGCTGGTGCTCTATCCACTCTTTTCTGATATATTGACCTGACATGTTGCTCTTGTTCTCCCCTCTTTTTTTCTTTAAATATATTATAGTTTGAGTCAAAGGTAAGATGTGGAATAAAGGCAGAAACAGCTAAACTCTCCCAAGTTTTCCCTAAAAAAAAACCCCCCCAAAAACCCCTTTAAAATAACAGCTCAAATCAAATTTTGGATTGGCAGAGCCAATAAAAAGTCAGAGTGAAACATTTTTC
>JAJPUD010017819.1:0-30294 GCA_023553655.1 Myrmecobius fasciatus
AATCACATACACAACACAATCACACATATATATTTAAAGATACACAACCAAACAACATATCTTTTCACATAGACTCACTCTTACATACACACACACAATACATAAATATTTAAACAAATTCACACAATCACACACACATTTTCATATAGACTTGCTCTCATATATACTCACAATATAATCACACATATGTATACTTAAATACACACAATCATACATACATACATTTTCATATAGACTTACTCTCACATCCATACATATACACAGTTACACACATTCTCACACTATTGGAGAGTTGGTTCTTTTATTTCCTCTGTTTTGCCCTGACCCACCAGGCAGCCGTGGGACAAGTTTTCTCCCCATGACTTATAGATTCCCTTTGAATCCACCATTCTAGGTGAGTTCATGTGTATCATGGAACAGATGAGTTCATTTTAAAACACAAATAGAAATTGGCCAGGACTCCTGCTTAGTTATTCAAAATGGAGCAATGACTTGACTGTTAAAGGTCAGACCATTAAAAGAAGTCGAGGAGAACCAGACCAGTTGGCTCCCACTACTTTGTCTGGGGATGAATGCTGAACTAAACAAAGGCCATAGAATCTACTTACAAAAGATAAGAGTTGATCACTTCAGTTATATGAAATTTAAAAACTTTAACATGACCAAACTTAGTGTATTTAGGGTAGGGAGGAAAGTGATAGATTGAAGAAAAAAACCTTTGTGTCAGATGTAACTAAAAAGAGCGTGACATCCACAACATAAATACACACACACACACACACACACACACATGCAACTAACAAGCAAAGGAAGACAAAAGCCATTCTAGAACAGATATAATAAACCACTCCCTTTCCCCATTTACTCCCAAATTGCAAATGGTTAACAATTATCTGAAAGAAGGCTGTATAATTACTAGTAATAAGAGAAATGCAAACCAGAACGGCTCTGAGGTTTTATCTTATACCCAGCAAATTGGCAAAGATGATAGAAGATGGGAACAATCAGTGTTGGAAGTCATACTTATGCATTGTTGGTGGAGCTGTAAAATGATATGACCATTCTGATAATCAATTTGGAATTATGTGGAGAAAATGACTGCGAGGCTCAGACCCTTTGATCCAGAGTTTCCTGTAAGACATAAACCCTAGGGAGATCAGTGACAGAAATATACACACCCACAAACATCAAAATGTTCATATATGTCACTGACATAGTAGAGGTCAATCAAGAAATGACTCTAAGGCTAGTCCATGAATGCAGGAGATGGAATAGCTCACTGTGATGAGAAATAGTACATGCTAAGAATCTGGAGAAGAAAGGATGACTTGTCTGAACTAATACATCTATATGATGATCCATGTGAGTGGAAGTAATGGGCATTGCAGACTGTGACATTAATCTTATTGAACTTGGTCCCAGAGAAGATGGAGGAGAGGGCCCCTTCCCCAAGCCGCCTTGGCTGAGGTGGGAAGGAGACTGTGGGACCACAGGTAATGTCCCACGTATTCAATGACTGTTAATTTGGCTCATTTGGAAAAATAAAGAATAAAAGAACAAAAGAAAATGTTAAAAATTACTTGAAAGAAAGTGTCCTGGGCAAGTGTGGGAAAGAACCCTGGCCTAAAGTTCAGAGACTCGGGTTTAGGTCTTCACCCTGTGGTCTCTCTTAGCTTCTCCATCAATAGGAGGAAGGAGTTAGAAGCTTATCAGAGATGTCCAAATTCATCTCTCTTCTTTTATTGGTGCCTCTTATATCAATTTTATACCACAATCACTTTCTAATCCATGTGGAAATACCCCCTCCCCAATTCACCCCACAACAATTAAGTCCTCTCCCTTATAACAAAAAAAAAATGAGATTAGCAGGCCTGAAAAACTTGAGCACCCTCCTTCCCATAATCCTTCTGCCTTTCTCCTAAAATGGGTGACCAAAGCTAATCACTGTAGGAAATCTTAAGCCATCTGCCGGTGGAAATTTCTATTTATATAATCATTGTCATTGTATATATTTTTGTTCATGCTCTTACTCTGCACCAGTTCAGTGAAGGCTTTCCATGTTTCTCTGAATTGCTTTTGATCATCTTTATGGCCAGTCAGAAAACATTATTAAGCACCTACTATATGCCAGGCTCTGTGTTGAGCATTGCAGATACAAAAGAGGTCAAAGACAGTTTCTTCCTTCAGAGCTTGACAGTCTAATGGGAGAGGCAACATCCAAGCAAATAGGTGCAAAACAAACTTTATGCCAGAAAAATAGGAAATAATGAACAGAGGGAAGACACTGGAATGAAGAAGCGATGAGGAATGCTTCCTGAAAAAGATGAGATTTTAATTGCAATGTAAAGGAAGCCAGGGAGATCAATAGGTGGAAGAGAGGAGGAAGAGTATTCCAGGAATGAGAGCAGTTAGAGACAGTTCCTTGAGCTAAGAGATAGATACTCTTATTCATGAAATAGACAGAAGGCCAAGTCACTGGAGGAAGAATACGAGATAGGAAGTAAAGTTTGAGATGACTCAAGAGGTTGGAAGGGGCTGAGTTATGAAGGGCTTTCAATGTCAAACAGATAATTTTGTATTTAATCCTGGAAGCCATAGGGAGCCACTGGAATCCACTGAGTGGGGGAGTGTCATAGTATTTTAATTCATCTGGATGGTTTGTTCAGTTCAGTATACAGCACTTTTTTCTAGGTTTTTGATATCATAAAAACATAGCTGTAGTTATGATGTCATATGTCAATTTCACCATCACCTGTGTAGCATCTCTCATCAGTTTCATCTCTGTAACATCTCTCAGCAGTTTCACCTCTGCAGCATCTTTTTTTTTTCTTTTTGCTGAGGCAATTGGGGTTAAGTAACTTGCCCAGGGTCACACAGCTAAGAAGTGTCTGAGACCAGATTTGAACTCAGGTCGTCCTGACTTCAGGGCTGGTGCTCTATCCACTGCGCCACCTAGCTGCCCCACCTCTGCAGCATCTTATCAGTTTTATCTGTGCAGTATTTCTTGTAGATTTCACTTGTGCAGCATCTCTCATCAGTTTCACCTCTGTAACATCTCTCATCAGTTTCACCTGTGCAGCATCTTATCAGTTTTACCTGTGCAGTATTTCTTGTAGATTTCATTTGTGCAACATCTCTCATCAGTTTCACCTCTCCAGTATTTCTTGTAGATTTCACCTGTGCAGCATCTCTCACGCCCCCTTTCCTCTGACACTGTCCTCCTCCTGGTGCAGGTCCTTCATCACTTCACATCTGGAACATTACAGTAGCCATTATAATGGTGGGTCTGCCTAGTTCAGGTTTCTTCCCACTTCAATTCATCCTCCAACCACTAAAGTGATTTTCCTAAAATCTAAGTCTAATTATGTCACTACCACCACTCCCAACCTACTCAATAAATTCCAGTGATTCCCTGTCATCTCCAGGATCAACTACAAAATATTCTGTTTGGCATTCCTTTCATATCCCACCCAGCCCCATCTTTCCAGCCTTCTCACACCCTACTCCCTGCTATGTATTTTTTGATTTCTAGTCGCCAGCCACCTCTGGGCTCTTCTACAAATAAAATCTCCCATCTCTCACTTTTGGGCATTCTCTCTGGCTATCCCCTTTATAACACTCTTTCTCCTCCACTCTTTGTCATTTTAGATCTCCCTTATTTCCTTTAAGTTCAAATTAAAATATCTCCTTTAACTAAAAGGCTTCCTCAATTTTTCAATTCTAGTGCCTGCCTTCAGTTATTTCTCATTTATCCTGTATATGCTTTGCTTTGTACAAACATGTGTCTACGTGTTGTCTTCCTCATTAGATTATAAGCTCCCTGGCGCAAAACGAACAAACAAACAAACAAACAAAAAAAAAAACCTGCCTTCTGTACTCTTTTGGTATCCCTCTGTGCTTAGCACAATGTCTGGTGCTTCTTAAATGTTTATCAATTGATAACCAGACCAGTTGAACCAATTCAAAGTCCCACCAATAGCATATTTGCTCCTATCCTCCCAGAGTCTAACACCAATAATTTCTGTCTTAAACCTTCTTTACTAATTTATTTTAATTTGTATTTCTCTTATAAGTTATTTGGAGCATTTTTACATAGTTGTTGAGAGTTTGCTTCTTTTCTAATTTAAAATTACCCAAATCTTATAAGAGCCACATCCTTCTTCTCCCCTTCCAATAGATTAGTGGCCAAGAGATTTGGGTCAATTTCCTATATATTTTGGATATCAGAATTCTATGAGAGATATTTGATGCAAAGATTTCCCCCCCATTTGAAAGTTTCTCTTTTTATTCTAACTATGTTAATCTTTCTGAATATACAAGTTTTCAATTTTATTTAATTGAAATTGACTACATTTTCTGTTGTAATCAACATTTAGTTTTATCAATTGTGAAACAAATGTCCAGAAATCCATATGTGTGTGTATGTGAATTTATACATATGTATAAGCTGTATTCCTTTTTAATTGATGAATAATGTATTTTAATTAATATCAAGTTCAAAAAGTACTTTAATCAACTATTTACATAAGAGATATAATTATAGTTTCATGCTAGTTCTAGATTAGTGGTGGTCAGACAAGTGAGAAAATACTGGTACATGTTGAGCTATTTTCTAGAACCATCATGGATGTGGCCAGTATTTTTTTGGTTGTTAAGTCATTTTTAAGTTATATATGATTTTTTATGACCCTATTTAGGGTTTTTTTTTTTTGGACAAAGATACTGGTGTGGTGTGCCATTTCCTTCTCCAGCTCATTTTACAGATGAGGAAACTGAGGCAGATAGGGTGAAATGACTTGTTCAGAGTCACAGCTGGTAGTGTCGGAGGTTGAATTGGAACTCATGGCTTTCTGACTCCAGGGGCTGGTGCTCTCTACACCATGCTGCCACCTAGTGGCCCCATGCAGTCAGGATACATATAGCAATTCTAACCATAAATCTATGGCTTCAGTTCCTAGGCTAACAAAAGCATCTTGTTAGATGAAACAGACTGACCTGAAGGTTCCGAAACCCCCAGCAGGAACCCTATTGAGAACCCCCTCCACAGGTGTTGTATTTCATGCTGTCCTAAGTGCTATGAAAGGAACCAAATGATGTGCTTCTTACTTCCAGAGAGCCATTAGTCTCCTGGAAGTAGGCAGATGAGAAATAGAGGAAAAAAAAGCAGTCCTGTACAAGATTCTTAGAGAAGAGATGAGTGTGAACTAGAGTCCTTGGAGGGAGAGGGAGAGGCTTCATGGAAGAAATAAATCCTCTGAGCTGAACTCGGAAGGATAGATAGAACCCAGCTGTATGCCATTCCAGTGAAGAGAGCCAGTTCAATTTGAATTCTCTGATCATTTGATTAACCTGCCCAATCTTCCAAAACTGCACTCCATGTACACCCCTTAGCATCACACTGCTATCTATCTCTACAGGCCATGAACGTCAATGATTTTTGTCTCTTTCAGCTCAAGGAGTGGGTCAACAAGTTGATGGTCACCCTCCGGTCCCCCTCCTTACCCCTTCTGGAGCTCCAGGAGATCATGACCAGCGTCTCTGGCCGGATCCCGCCCTCTGTAGAGAAAGCGGTCCGCAAAGTCATGGCCCAGTATGCAAGCAACATCACTTCTGTGCTGTGCCAGTTCCCCAGCCAGCAGGTAAAGAGTGTGGAGGGAGGTTTGTCTCTCGGGTGATCCTGTGACATCTCCTGAGACCATTATGGATTCTTGTGTCTGGCCTCTGATAGAAAATGTCAGGAGACTTGCGATCTTAGCAACATAGGGCCTTCCTTCCAGAGATTTAAGATCACAATCCTTTCCAGTCCTTATTAGATGGTTAACTTACCACTGGTGACTGTCCTTGTGGGCAGGGGCAGCCCCGATCTCCCAGGCTCTTGCTGGGCCAGTCCTTGGAGGCTCAGGGGCTGCCAATTGAGCTTTCTGGAACCTGAGGAGATTTCTGTAACATTTACCAAGTACCTTCCTCACAACCACCTTGGGATTTCTACAGTTCAATCTTTCATGATCCAGAGACTTGGGTATCTCTCTAGTAGTATGAATACAGAGAAACCTTGAATTGTCTCTGTTCAAAGTTTTTGCCAAACTTTCAGAAGCGACTAGTGTCTACTAAAATGGCCCTCATCACTTTAAAAACTTCGGCGTAAAAGAGCTCCCCAGAAGCTTGGCCAAATAGACGATACTTAAAAAAATAAATAGCATCTTGTCAAAAGAATACGGCAAAATCCGAAGCCATCTTTAGTGCTCGTCAATTGAACAGATGTTTGTTGAACACCTGGTCTGCCCCCGGGCCCAAGCTGAATGCTTTATTTGTCATTTGTACTTAGTGTGGCTGTGGAGTAGTGGAGGGAGCTCTGGACCAGGCACTGGAAGACCTTGGGTCAAGCCTCTGCTCAGCCACTCACTTGGTGCGTGACTTGGCCATATCCCCGGCCAACTCTGGGCCTCCTTTCTCCTCCTTCATGTGGTACGGTTGGGCTAGATCATTTTCAAAGGTGCTTCCAGCTCCAAAAGGCCAATTCACACAGTCTTTTCTTCCACTCAGTGTGTGGCAGTGATTTTTAAAAAAAAACTTTTTAATTGGAATTTTTATAATTAAATTTTTAAAAATGATTTTTCCATTGAACAAAAAATTTAATTTTCTCTCCCTGCTTCCCTCACTCCATTGGGGAAAAAGCAAAGCAAAGCAAAAGTCTTGTAAAACTATACACAGTCCAGCAAACCAATTCCCACAGTGCCCATGTCTAAAAATTATGTATCTCGTTCTTCCAGCTCCCTCTATTGGGAGGAGAGTTAGTGGCTTTGTCATCATTCCTTATGATGGGCTTATGGAGCAGAGTGCTTGAGGCTTAAGTCATTTGTCTTTGCAATAGGGTCATTACTATAGAAATTGTTCTTTCTGATTCTGCTCAGTTCACTTACCATCAGTTCTTACAGATTTTTCCATCCATTATTTCTTCCAGCAAAAAGCATTCTGTTGCCTAATTTGTTCAGCCACTCCCCAGTTGATGAACACCGTTTAGTTTCCATTTCTTTGCAAATGGACCTTCAAAGAATGGTCATCAGTATTTTTGTACGTCTGGGTCTTTTTTCTCTTTCTTTTGTCACTTTGGGGCATAGAATTAGCAATGATCTGGCTGGATCCCAGGCTATTCATAGTTTAGTGACTTGGACGGCTTGGTTCCACGTTGCTTTTCTGAATGGTATGTTAGCAGTGCATTCTTGTGCTGATTTGCCCATTTATCATGTTCCTTTTGTGCCAACTTAACCAATATGGTGAATTTGAGGTGGAGCCCCAGAGTTGCTTTAATTTGCATTTTTCTAATTACTAGAGATTTGGAGCATTCATTCAAATGGATATTAATAGCTTAGAGTTCTTCTTCAGAAGACTGTAAGCTCATATCCTTTGACCATTTATCAGTTGGGGAATGGCTCTTATTCTTGCAAATTCAAATCAATACCATGTATATGTATATGCATATTGTGTGTGCAGGAGTGTTTATGTATGTTGTATTGTACCATGCACATGTATGTATACATGTAACAGTTGCACGACGATGGCATTTTATGTGTGTATCGTTTGTGTGTGCATTACACGTATGTATGCATATCACATATGTGTTTTATCTATTCTCGTGTATGTACTTAATATGAATGCATATATATGTGCATATGTGCATTGTGTGTAAATATAAATATTGTATTTTAGGCATGTATATGTGTTGTGCTGTGTTGTGTATTGGTTTATGGGGATGGGTATATGTATATTTATGTGTGTTATATTTGTAATTATATAGATGTGTATATATGTATTCTCACACAGATATATTATGTACACTATGCATAATATACATGTACAGTCATACATATATGCCCTATGCATATATCTATGTGTGATCACATATAATCATTGTACTTATTGCATTTTATATATTATACATACACATTGTTTTTATTTATGCTAAATAATACCTGTATATGTGTATGTCATACAACGCAATACACATGCACATATGCACACATACATATATGACCCATATCTTGTTACAAAGGCTTTTTCTTAGTTATTTGCTGCTTTTCTAATTTTAGCTCTATTGAACTTATTTATGCAAAAACTCCTTAGTTTCATGGAATCAAAATTATCTATTTTCTTTTGTTTGAGTATGAACTCTGCCCTCTCGATAGATCAGAAAGGTAATTTCTTCCACGCTTTTCAGAGTGAATTGTTTGTGATGTCCCCTTTATGTTTAAGTCCTATGCCCATTGGGAACTTATCTTGTGAGATGTGGATCTGGCTCCCTAGCTTCTACTGATGATGATCTTTATAAGCCATAAAGTATATCTGCACCTTCACTGAAGTCCTGTGTTGAGACTTCACCATGGGACCAAGAGGATCTGGGCTCTTGGAGACCATCCTAGTGACTCAGGCCCTGGCAGGCCCCTCCAAACCAATCAGTCTTAGAGTGTCATCCACAGAGTGATGAGGGGTAACAAGCCCACGGTGTGGAGAGGGTAAGGATAACCTTGATAATGTCATAGAGCTGGGGAGGTGCTGCTATCTGCCTCTGAAGAGGGAGTACTTCATGGAGAAGTTTGATCAATTGCCTGAATCTCCTTTACAGATTTCACCTGAGAAGAGGCTATTATCATTGCCCATCTTCCTCCCTTTTGTATGACTGAAAGGGGCTTAGTACTTTTTGCACACACCCCTACATTTGTTTTAGGGAATGGCTATCAAGATCACTATTGAAAAAAAGTGCAAATCTTGTAGCTTGCTTCATTCATTCACTCTCATTTATTTATATACTTCAGCTCCTTCCTTCAGTAGGTCTTTCCTGTAGGAACTGCTGCTGCCTAGACTTCTGTAGTTATCTGGGATGGTCTTTGGACCTAGATCAACCCAGCAGACCTTGGACCCTAATGAGAGCACGGGGAGAAAGAGTGTTGTGAGAACCAAGGGGTGGGGAGGGATCACTGTCAGCAGATGGGGAGGGATTTACTCCTTAGAGAGGATCCTCTCTAATTCTGTTCTCTATTCCTGGAAAGCTCAGTCTCCTTGAACATCTGAAATCAGAATTAACGAGTCCATCCCTGCCTCTTCAGAAGGAATCCAGAATTTGGTTAACAATCAGGAATCCATATTTCTTAGACATGAGTAGTTAGATGAGCTCTTTTTTCCCCCGTTTAGATCGCCAACATCCTGGACAGCCATGCTGCAACTCTCCAGCGGAAAGCAGACCGAGAAGTTTTCTTCATGAACACTCAGAGTATTGTGCAGCTAGTCCAAAGGTGACTCAAGACCCCCTGGGCAAAGGAACCTTGAAACTATATGATGCAGTGCTCTCTATTGATGTTTGCTTGCATTGAGTTTCCCTTCTCAGATTTTTTTTCTTGTAGATCTGATTTTTCTTGCACAGCAAGATAAGTGTGGAAATGTGCATACATATATATGATTAGTGAAGTATTTTAACATAATTAACATGTAGTGGACTTCCTGCCATCTGGGGGAGGGGTGGGGACTGGGGGGGGGGAAATTTGTAACAGAAAGCTTTGTAAGCGTTAATGTTGAAAAATTACCCACACGTATCTTTTGCAAATAAAAAGCTTTAATAAAATGAAAAAAAAATTTAAAAAGAAACTATATAATGCAGACCAAGCCCTGCCACTGTGCTCTTTGTCAGGAGCAGGCTCAGCTAGTGGCTGGGGACAGTGGAAGCAACACCCAGCTCCATCACCTGAGGGAGCATATATGGTTATTATGGGTCCTCTTGACGCAGAACTCTGACAAAGAAGTCTTGTTTGCCACATATTTATTTTTCAGTCAGTCTGTCCAGAAGCATTTGTTTATATTTTGTTTTTGAAAATTTCAGTACTGTTTAAACATTTTAGAAGGGGAAAAAGATGCAGCCAACCTCAGTGTTGGATGTAGAAATGGCATGAGAAGCAGTGTATCCCAGGGCAGAGTCAGGAAGAGCTGCTGCCTCTGCCCCATACCAGCCACATAACTATGGATGCCCTCTAACCTCAGTATCCCAGGCAGCTTTCTCCATCTCTTAAGCTGGATTGTTGATGGACTTTAGCAGAGAGAATTTCTGCCCCGAGTATTGCTATGGTGATGCAATCACAAGTGTGACTACCTTGGGGTTATGGTGCCAGGCTTTATGGTTGCCTTTTGCATTTTATGTCTTCCCTCTCATTTGAACCTTGTCACAACCCTATTAGCTAGGGAGCAGGAATATTATTATGATCCAGAGAAGGAAACTGAGGCTCAGGGAATGGAGGCGTGTTGCCCACCCAAGTCCCACAGCCCATCCATGCATCTACTCCTTTTTTTTATTGCCGCACATCATTTTTTTTGTGCAGGAGAAATCGTATCTACAAGAAAGAATAATCCGATAAAGGAAATACAATGCAAGCAAACCTCAATAGAGAGCATGAAAATGATATGTTGTGGTCCACATTTCACATCCCTCTCTCTGGGTGTATATGGCTCTCTTCACCGAACAATTGGAACTGGTTTGAAGCATTTCATTGTTGAAGAGAGTCATGTCCATTAGAACTGATCATCATATAGTATTGTTGTTGCCGTGAATAATGATCTCCTGGTTCTGTTCACTTCACTCAGCATCAGTTCATGCAAATCTCTCCAGGCCTCTCTGAAATCGTCCTGCTGGTCGTTTCTTACAGAACAATAATATTCCATCACATTCATGTACCATAATTTATTCAGCCATTCTCCAATTGATGGGCATCCCTTCAGTTTCCAGTTTCTAGCCACTACAAAAAGAGCTGCCACAAACATTCTTGCACATGTGGGGCCCTTTCCCTCCTCTAAGATCTCTTTGGGATATAAGCCCAATAGAAACACTGCTGGGTCAAAGGGTATGCACAGTTTGATAACTTTTTGAGCATAGCTCCAAATTCATGCATCCACTCCTGATCCAAACCATAATTTGTTCTTCTCTACCAAGCTGCCCCTTACTCCCCTTCCCTTTAGAAGATTTTTTTAGCTTGGATCTATCACAAATTTATTAAGATTCCAGATTTCAATGTCAGGGAGAGCTCTGGCAGGCCTCTTGTTACCTGGACCCGGCTAATCTTAAACTCTCAATTATCTAGCTATGTGGCATGGTGGGTAAGTTGCTTGACTTAGAATCAGGAAGACTTGAATTCAAATCCTACCTCAGATACTTAGCAGCTGTTGACTGCGAATAAATAATTTCTCTTTCTCTCAGCTTCCTCATCTGTCAAATGGGTATAATAATGACACTTACCCCTTAATGTTGTTCCAGGTGAATAGCTTATTTAAAGTGCTTTGGAAACCTTAAAGTGCTCCCTAAATATGAACTATTGCCAATTATAAGGGGAAACAGAAGTGGCCAATTCTTTAGTGGGGCCTTCCCTTGGGGGCATTCTGAGGACCCAGATCACTTTGTTCCTTGCAGCTCCGTCCAAATGGAGACAGTGTTTCCCACCCTGCCTGTCCTCCTAGGTTGTTGGAAAAGTCAGAGTGAAATCTCTCATGAAATGAAGGCATGTTATCCAGCCAAGCTCTCTGACTGTTCGTTTTGGCCTTAATTATTACACAACTAGGAGAGTATTAGTATTTTACCAACCCGACACAATATTCCATCAGGCTGGTCATGTTAGTCAATCAACAAGCACCTAGTAAGCCCCTTAATGCTTTGTGTCCCCAGACATGAAATATGGCAAAAAACCACAGCCCTAATGGGGGAGACCACATGCAGCTAAGTAAATACATGATAGTATGACGTTTGCAAGAGATCACTTCTTAGGATCCTGATGGCTGTGACCTCTTGGGAAGAGGTACCATGAAGAGTCTTCTTCTGCTTCTGACCCCAATGCTGGCAATAATGCACTCCTTTCTTGCACAGATATCGGAGTGGAACACGGGGCTACATGAAGACCGTGGTGTTAGATTTATTAAGGAAATACCTGCAAGTGGAACATCACTTCCAACAAGGCAAGGCTGGAATGGGGATGCACTTCTTTCTGCTAGAGGCCAGTAAAGGGATGAAAAGGAAATCCAAGTCTAATCACATGGTATCTTTCTCCCTCCAGCCCACTATGACAAGTGCGTGATTAACCTCCGGGAACAGTTTAAGCCAGACATGTCACCTGTGCTCAACTGCATCTTCTCTCACGCGCAGGTGGCCAAGAAGAATCAGCTGGTGACCATGCTTATTGTAAGTCCCTCCAAGACAGAGGGAGGGAGCCTATGGGCTTCTCTTCTGTTATCTGGCTGAGTGGCAACTGTTGACCATCTTTCTGTGGTGGATCAGTTTCTGAGGTGGATCACCCCTCCCCCAGACCTCAGTCTTCCTCCTCTGTCAAATGGAGCCAGTAATTATTGTCCTATCTACCCAGGGAAAGCATGCATAATGGAGTGTTAGAAGAGCTGGATTCAGGTCCTACCCCTAACACTCGTTTTCTGAGAAAAGCTGGAAAGGGGAGGGGGAGATAAGTTCAATTTTGGATCAATGGGAGATGTCTACAAGATATCCCATAAGCAGTGGGTGAAGTGATAGGATTTTCCGCCATGTGCCCTATCCTATAATGGACATCCTCAGATTGGCATCTAAATTTGTGAAGCTAACTTTCTGCCCTTGGCTCTAAAAATCAAATCTGCCTTTTTTTAAAAAAGGCTTTTCAATCCAAATAGTCGAAAGAGATTTAAGTGAGTGGGGGAGTTGGGGAGCCGGGGTGGAGCAATAAGGGGGAAACCTGATTGGGAGCTTTAAGATTTAAAGAGCTAAATGGCCATGGGCCACTAGGTGGTGCCATAGGGCAAACAGCACTGGGCTGACTCCCCTTCATACACTCTTACTAGCTGTGTGATCCCAGGCTATCACTGCCTCACTGCCTCAGTTTCCCCATCTGCAAAATGAGCTAGAGAAGGAAATAGGAAAGCACTGAAGTATCTTTGCCAAGAAAACCCCCAAAGGGGTCATGAAGAGTCAAGACATGAAGGAAATGACCTAAGAACTACAGAGAAAGGGACTTGATCTGGAAAGCTGCAAAGTGGCTGATTTAAATCATGAAAATTGTCTTAAGTGTTAGAACTGTCCCAAAGTGACACACATTCTGTTTTCAAACAGACTGGACAACCTTGTCAGACCTGCTCTAAAAGGGATGATTCTTCTGGGTTAGGTGGCTTTTGAGATCCCTTTCAATGCTCAGAATTTGTGATTCTGTGAAATATCACTCAAAAACGGATTGTTTCCATCTCTGATGTTCTCCAAAAACTTGTCCTCACGATCATTTGGCAGCCCATCCAGGAGATCTGCTGCCTCTTGAGAACCAGTGGAAATGTACTTAGAACATTGGTGGGACTATTTGGGAAAGATAGTTTAGTAGAACCGATCATTGGTTATATGGGCGCCATTTTTTTATGGTAGTTTATAAGATTCTCAAAGGCAAGAACTCTCCTTTGTTTATCTTTGTGTCTCACACCCTTAAAATATTGCAGGTGATTAATAAGTGTAACTGAATTGGAAGGGATGTTGCATTGAATGCTGGGAACCCTAACTTCTAGTCCTAACTGTCTGGGTAATTCATTCTATGACTGTCTGAACATCCAAGAAAGTCAGATTATAGATGAACCATAAAGTCTCTTTTAGCCTTCACATTCTGGATTAGGATTTTTTGACGCTCATTATAGCGTCATCGTCAAGTATATGAAGAGGTAGAAGAGGGGACTGTGATGATGAAGAGTGCATTGTAACATCACCATTCTTGGAGTCTGTCCAGCCACTAGGGCCCAGCCTCTTAACTTGGGTCTGGGACCTTATTTTCAATATAATTGACTTCCTTTGTCATCAATAGAATTTAAAAACACTTTTCTTTGGCATCCTTAGGCTTCATCACACTTCCAAAAAAAAAACTTAGCTCAAAAGTTTAAGAACTACTCTCAAAAATAAAGTTAAATTAAATTTTAAAAAATTAAAAAAAACACAAAAAAATTAAAAATTAAAAAAGAACTCCTACATTCAAGGAAATCCACTTAAGACTTTACCACGTTGTGTATGTGTTTTGTCTCCCAAAGGATGAGTTGTGTGGTCCAGATCCATCACTGACTGATGAGCTTCTCTCTATCCTCGGTGAACTCACCCAGTTGAGCAAAAGTGAACATTGCAAAGTAGCCTTAAGAGCTAGACAGGTAGGTGGTCTTGCTTTATACCATCTCAGGTCCTCGTGGTCCTCTTGTGTGCACATGATTTTGCGTGGGATGCTAAACAGTTTCCTCCCAGACATGGTTCTCTAGTTCCTTGTGAGCTCATCAGCCTGGCAAAGACGTTTACTGTGGAGAGAAGTGGCCAGTCTGCTTCTCATGGGTTCCTCCTGCAGGCACATGTTCTCATGGGCTTCCCTTTCAGGTACTGATCGCCTCCCACCTCCCCTCTTATGAACTCAGACACAACCAAGTAGAATCCATTTTCTTGTCTGCCATTGACATGTATGGCCACCAGTTCTGCCCAGAAAACCTCAAGGTAAGCTCTGTTTCCCAAAAGTCTCTGGCTGTGGTTTCTGAAATTGACCTTCCTTCCACTCTGGCACTTAGGGGACGAACGCTGGGATGTTTTAAAGCATCAATAGACTCGGGGTAGATGGACGGTGGGATCCATTTATACTCTGACCTCTTCCTATAGACATGTTACTCAGGACCCATTTTACCATTATGTGCAGCAAAATTGGTTACTTCCCAAAAGAAGGGATCTACTTCTCTTCCTGCTCTTACCCTGTCTGCAGGACCTCCTGGGGTGGTCTGAGTAACAGTGACACAATGTCTGTGATGATATCCAAAGGGAAACTGAGACTCCAGGGTTAAGTCATCCAGCTGTCAGTCGTCGAAGTTGTGCTTTCTATTAGACTGTAATTTTTTTCTCACACAATTAAGAGACATTATGTTTGGAGGCATTTGTTTTGGGGCTTCCAGCTCTTGACACTACTACTACTACTACTACTACTACTACTACTACTACTACTACCACCACTACTACTACTGCTGCTGCTACTGCTATTACTGCTACTACTGCTGCTACTACTACTACTATGTATCTATGTATCTATCTATCTATGTTTCATGCATTCATTAAGCCCTTGCTGTATACAGTGAGCATTGAGCTGAGTACCAAAGGTTCAGTGTCCCCAACTTTGTGGAATTTACGTTCCAGCCCTGGGATGAGAGATAGGCCAAGGGAACTTTAATTAATACCCAGGAGCACCAACCCTTCCCCGAGCTCTACCTACACATCCTTCCTCTGTCTCTGTTATGTCTTGAAAAAGTGGGTACCCTTCCGCCTCTTCTATCCCACAAGTTTTGCCTCTTGTTTTCCATGGTGAGTTATGGAGGTTTCCTGACTTCTTTCTCCTTTTCTTCTAGAAACTGATCCTGTCAGAAACCACCATATTTGATGTTCTGCCCAATTTTTTCTACCATGCTAACCAGGTGGTCTGCATGGCATCCCTGGAGGTAAGTGTTGTGCCAGCTGTATGCATGTGCCCCCAGCCCCAGAGCATCGCGTGTTAGGCAAGCAGGAAGAGACTTAGACAGAACCCAATCTCCCCATCTTACAGATGGAACAATTAGAAAAGGGTCAGAATTTGGGTGAAGAGGATCCTTGTGGCAAGAATCCTGGGAATGGGTTCTAGAGCCCAGCCAGGACTCTAGAGGGTCCCAGAGCCCACTCCCAATGTTCTTGTCACTGGGATATTTCTCCACCCAAATTCTGACCCTCTCCTAGTTATTCCCCCTTCTTGGCTCAGCAGGCTGAGAGCAGACGGGGTTCTTACCCATTTGCCCTCCGTTCCTACAGGAAGACATTGAGGGCCAAACTGGGAAACTGATTCGTCCAAGATCACAGTCAGCAGCATCAAAGCTGGGAGCCCAGCTCTTTTGGCCCCCGTCAGACCAATGACTTAGGGAAGACCTTGGCAAGAAGTAGAAGGAGGGGATGACCATGGTTCACATCAGCAGAACTCGGGGGGGGAAATCAGCCTTGTAAGGGAAATGTGAGGGCACCCACTAGCATTTGTTTTCCTTTACATCCTGTAGCTTAGTCCTTGTTTCTTGACCCTCTGCCCCATGTTTGCTCAGGACCCCATCCACCATTTAGTATTTGGGGAAGACAGAGTAGGGTTTGGGAGGAGCGAAATCTTTGTTTGGGGCAGGGGAGGTGGGCATCTCCCAGGCAGGAAGAAGTCCCTGTTCTCAGAGAGCTGATTGCCAGTCAGAGTACCTAAAGCTAAGAGAACAGGGCGCTAAGGTTCAGGGTTTGCTGGGAGCTGACCTTTTGTCGCACTCCATCTGCTTCCTTAAGCCCAGGTTTTTTACTGCCCGAAGCCTGTTGTGCTTTTTCTTCACTTTTCAAACAAGTCATCACAGGCAGAAGCTCTCCTGGGCCCAGGGAAGTCTCAGCTACAAGTCCCATTAACTGTCTTAGGAAAGTGCTCTGGGCACGAATGAATGAACATTTATTAAGTGCTTAGTGTATGCCAAGCTTTGTGTTAAGTGCTGGAGATAGTAGAAAAATGAGATTATTTCTGCTTTCAAGGAGGTGCTCCTGGCCGTGAATAAATGAACATTTATTAAGTGCTTAGGGTATGCCAAGCTTTGTGCTCAGTGTTGGGGATACAAGTAAAAAAAATGAGATTGTTCCTGCCTTGAAGGAGGTGCTCCTGGGCATGAATGACTGATTGAACATTTATTAAGTGCTTACTGTATGCCAAGCTCTGTGCTAAGTACAAGAGATACAAGTAGAAAAATGAGATTGTTCCAGCCTTCAGGGAGGGCAAATCTTCTCCAAATGGGGGAATGCCTAGTTGGTTTAATATGGGATGATCTGAGAGACACCCCCTCTCCTCCTGTTCCTCCTCGCCTTAGGTATATGTCCGCAGAGGCTACATTGCCTACGAGCTAAACAGCCTGCAGCACCGGCAGCTTCCTGATGGCACCTGTGTTGTGGAATTCCAGTTCATGCTGCCCTCATCTCATCCGAACAGGTACAGATCCCTTGCTCCCTCACTGTGGCCCCAGCCCCAGCCAGAGAGAGGATCACTATCTGACCTCCCTGCCTCCCCAACCAAAGCACGCAGGTTCTCTGATTGTTGAGAAGGGGCACAGAGTTCTGGTATCACTGCTCCTCAAGAGAGTTGTTCTGTGAAACTGCTTCTCTGTGGTCTTTGGCGGGGGACATGGGATGATCAGCTGGCGTCCCCTCTCCCTGTGACATTTTGTGATGTCTTAGTTCACTGTCTCATTTTTCCCACAATCTTATTTCAGAGCACACGCCCCTTTCCTGGTCAGGTAGAGTGTGGTTCTTGGAACCTAAAGTCTCCCTGTCTCTTAAATATTTGGCCTTTTTTCTTTCTTTCTCCTCCTTTTCTTGATTCCTGGCTATCCAGTGGGCTCCCAAGGTTCAGCTTGGAGTGGGATTATCTCTTTGGGACGCTTGTTTTCCATTTGTTTGGTAATTACTTGGTTCATACAGGGTAGATGAGCTTATGGTCTCTAAGCTGAGAAATAACTCTTCTAATCATTTGGGATTTTTAAAAAATTCCCTTTTCTAAAAAGGAAAATGCTTCTGTTTTAATGACAATATTAAGAATATCTGGGCTGAAGAAGGGGAGAGGTCCTCACATTTCACAGGTGAGGAAAACTCAGCTTTGAATGGTTAGGGGATTTGCTAAAATCTTCAGGAATCGCAAATTAAGGAAAAAGCAAACACTTGTGGCTTGAAATTCTTTTGGAGTATAGGGTCCCCACAAATGCCTGGTGAGTGGTGTGTGGTGTGGTCTCAGTGGAGTGGGAGTTCCAGGGAGGGGAGAAGGGGGTAACATCTAGAGATCCTCTAGTTCAGCCCGTTCCTTGACAGAAGATGAAACTGAGATTTGGGGAAGTAAAGTGATTTGCCCAAAGTCACACAGATATCCTCTCCAGGAGGGAGTATAATAGCAGTGGCAGAATTCCCACCCAGGTGTTTTTTTTTTTTACTTTAAATCCTGTGCTTTTCTCACCACACCAGGTGCCTATAGTGGGCCTTCTTGGGAAAAAAAGAACAGGTTTCTGGGACACATGCCTCATTATGCCAGCAGAATGGGAGGCGAAAGCCCCGTGGTGCGACACACACAGAGGGGCTTCTGGGAATTTCTACGTTGTCTATCCATATGCAGGGAGTGCCCAGAACAGATCTTATGTCTGCGGGCCCAGAACTGCCCTAGCCTTGTGGGGGGCAGTTTAAGACTTGATAGTATTTCATTTGGAAGCCCTTATAAAACCTGCTTCTGGCACTCACTGAATGCCAGAAGGTGAATCCCCAAAGCTGTTAGCTTGAGTAATGCAGTGTGGATCCATAGAAAGACACTCCAACTCCAAAAGTTATTAAATAATCTTGGGCAAGTCATTCCTCGACTCCATGCCAGACCTCAGTTTTCTCCTCTGCAAAAGGAGGGATCCCCCCCAGGGAAGACCATGAAATGGCTAATGGGGCTCATACATGCAGACTTTCGGACTTTGTCCAAGGCGCATCTAGACATTTATCGCTTTTCCCATGCTTCTTGTCCTTTGTGGTATGTTTGTGCCAACCCTGGAACACAGGCAGCATTTTACATCTCTTTTCTCATGGGAGCCTCACAGATAAGTGTGAGGTGGATATTGCAGATATTACCATCCCATTTTACAGGTGAGGAAGTCAAGGCTTAGAACAGTCAGGTGGTTTGCTAATAATTGTTACTGGCAGGATTCTAACCCGGGTCTCCTGATTCCAAATCCATCATCCTTCTCCTGCACTTGCTAAAAGTTCAAGGTTGTGTTCTTGCCCAGTACAAGCTGCTGGGTTTGTTTGAAAACTCAGAGTAGTAGCAGAGTGACCCCCTCTGCCCAAAGGGGAAGGAAGTTAACCTCCTTATTTTCTGACCCCTGGGGAAATTGGCCCAACTTGACAAATCCCTTCTCTTAGCAAGGATAGAATATTTGGGCCTGGATTCAAATCCAGCCTCAGGAAGCTAGATGTGTGACTATGACCAAGTCATTTCCTGGTTGTCTACCTCAGTTTTCACATCTGTAAAATGGAGATAATAATTATACCTGCCTCCCAGGGTAGTGATGTCCTGGATCAAATGAGCTCCTATTTACCGCTGTCCACATGCCATTGTGTCTCTCCTAGGGTGGTTATAACAAGGGCGGCATTCAGAGGAGTCTCTGAATGGATGGATCCCTTGGTGGCTGCCCCTGGGGCCCTGCAGTGACCCGTTGTCTCTTGGTCCTCTCTACAGAATGGCTCTTCCGGTCAGCATCAACAACCCTGACCTGCTGCGCCACAGCACCGAGCTGTTCATGGACAGCGGCTTCTCCCCTCTCTGCCAGAGGATGGGCGCCATGGTCGCCTTCCACAGATTTGAGGATTTTGTCAGGTACCAAATAGAGCATCTTCCCATAGAACCTTGGGCTGGAAAAATGGCCTTAGAGCCAAGTAGACAACGGGCACACACACACGGGCAGGAACTGTACCTGATGCCCTGTCCCTTGTGCCCCACACGTGCGCTCGTCCCCTCCGGATCAGACTATAAAGTTCCTAACCCTCCCTCCCTTCCTTTGAACCCCCTTAGAAACTTTGATGAAGTCATCTCCTGCTTTGCCAACCTGGCAAAGGAGAGCCCACTGTTCAGTGAGGCGCGATCCATGCTCTACTCAGAGGATTCCAAGGTGGGTGAGCACTGGGCAATGAATCCTCTGGGGGGGGGGTCCTGCCCAAGAGTGGGAGAGCAGCTGACCCTCCCTCCCTGCTCCCTGCCTGTCTCGGCCTGTTTCTCTGTCTCTTATCTGTCTGTCTCTATCTCTGTCTGTCTCTGTCTCTCTTTTTTGCTGTCTCTCTTCTCTGTCTCTCACCTCTATGACTGTGTATCTGTGTTTGTCTTTCCCTTTATCTGTCTGTGTCTCTCTCCATCTCTATCTCTGTCTCTTTCTTGCTCCTCTGTTTCTCTCTCCTCTATGACTCTGTCTCTGTGTATGTGTGTCTGTCTTTCTTTCTCTCCTATCTATCTCTGTCTCTCATTTTCTCTCTCTCTCTCTCTGTCCTTTTCTATGACCGTGTCTCTTGTGTTTCTCCCATTATCTCTCTCCTCTCCATCTTTGTCTCTGTCTTTGCCTCTCCATTTCTGCCTTTGTCTCTGGCTCGGTGTCTCTATCTCTCTCTCTTGATCTTGCTCTCTCTCTCACTCTCGCTCTCACTCTTGCCCTCGCTCTCTTATTCTCTCACTCCCCTTCTCTGACTCCCAGTGCCTCAAGGACGAGCCCATCCACATTTTGAACGTCGCCATCCAGTACGCCGATCACCTGGAGGACGAGGAGCTGGTACCTATCTTCCGGACGTTTGTGCAATCCAAGGTGCTGACTGTGTTGTACCTTCTGGGCTCCTGGGGCTCCTGGGGGATGGGAGGAGATAATGGGATGTGACTTCTCCACAGCATGGCCAGAGATCATGATCGTGCTGACGCGGGTCTACCAGAGCCTCCTGGGCACTGCAGGGAGCTAGTTCCAGGGGGCATTCTGCTCCCTATTATAGCAGAGAGTTCAGGTTGCCCATGTCTAGGCCTGTGGCTGGGAGATTTGGAGCTGGGGGCTCCGGGGGAGTCTCCTTGTGCTCGCCCAACTCCCACGTCTATATTACTTTGGAGTTCACAAGGCACTTTCTTCATGGTGCCCCGGGGAAGCAGGGAAGCCAGAGCTCTGGCCCAAATTGGCCTCTACATAGGCTGAGTCTACATGTATACAGATGGCACTTTTCTTCCCCCAGCATGCATTTATGGAGCTCCTACTGTGTCTAGGGTATAGTTTATAAGGCTTGGGGAGAAATCAAGAGGGATCTGACATATCCACAAAGGAGGGTTCTTGAGGCAGCTAGGGCTAGGGTGATGCTGGGGAAGCATGGAGGTAGGAGACCTATTTCTGATCCACACCATACAGGGCTGACCACAGAGAGATCACTTATTTGAGCCTCACTTTCCTCCTTTGCAAAGTGAACTTAAGAAACACATCAGCTCCTCCTCTCCTGGGATTGTTTGGTATAGACGGAGCTGTGACTGTCACACAGATTGCTCCTGGGTTCGGGGCTGGGTCGGGCTGGATGCCCCCTCCCCAGCGGCTCTCTGGAGTCTAGCAGTTCCCAGCTTCCTGCTGGACTGAGCTAGAGTAGCCAGGGGAGAGCGTCACTGACCGCCTCAGCCCAGGCAGCTCGCTCTGCTTTGCCCTTGGCCACCCTGTGTCGGGCTCTGTGCCTTTATAGAGCTATTGCCAGCGGGATCCCTCAGTCTCTTGGGATGGCGATGTCCCACCTAGACAGTGACCTCCTTTGTCGCCTTCTTTGAATGTAGAAGCACATCCTTGTGGAATACGGCCTCCGGAGAATCACCTTCCTCATCGCCCAAGAGGTGAGTGGGCCGTCCATTTGAGCGGCCTAGAACCTTGGTCCCACCCGCTGGGCTGCGAGGGGTCAGTTTTGGGGGCCTGCGGACCCTTGGGCAGTCACCTGCAGGGCCTGATTCAGAGTAAGCAGGTTCTGGCTTCCTGACCGGGACTGATTTTCTTTCCTGTGGTTTCTTTTTTGCAGAGAGAATTTCCCAAGTTTTTTACATTCAGAGCGCGAGACGAGGTACGGCCAAATGTCCGGATGTGCTAGAATGTGGCGCCTGCCGGGGCGGGGCCCTCCAGCCCACCGTCTGCCACATGGGGCCAGTGTCACAGAGCCGTCCAAGCGCTTCTTGGGGCCATGAGGGGAAGGGCACCTATTCCAGCCCCCCCCCCATTTTACAGATGAGACAACTGAGACCCAGGGAGGGGGTTGGACTTACCGGCCCAAGGTCACATGGGTTTCAGGAAGCACCACTGGGATTAAAGTCCAGGACTTTCCTACCTCCTTGCCCACGCTGTTTGCTCTTCCTTCAATGCCCTTTCTTCCACCTCCACCATTGGAAACCCCATGCTGTGAGGTCCCAAACCTAGTCCCCATGCCCCCGGGTCTGTCCAGGGCGGGGGTCAGAAACGGGCTATTCCGCCTCCCAGGACGCGTTGTCCCGGCCCGTGTCAGAGGCCTGCGGAGCCCTGCACATCGCCCTCCCCGCCCCCTTCTCAGTGGGGCCCTCACACCACGTCCCGCCTGCCACCGGCCCTTCCAGGGGCCCAAACAAGCAGAGGTTCGGTGCCGATTTTTGCCCGTTGTCTTCAGTTTGCCGAAGACAGGATTTACCGGCACTTGGAGCCCGCCCTGGCCTTCCAGCTGGAGCTGAATCGCATGCGGAACTTTGAGCTGAAGGCCGTGCCCTGCGCCAACCACAAGATGCACCTGTACCTGGGCGCGGCGCGGGTGAAGGAAGGCACCGAAGTGACCGACTACCGCTTCTTTATCCGCGCCATCATCAGGCACTCGGACCTCATCACCAAGGTGTGGGGCGCTTGGACAGGGACTCGGAGTGGGCGGGGACTCGGAGTGGGCGGGGACTCGGAGTGGGCGGGACTCAGAGTGGGCGGGGACTCGGTGTGTGCAGCAGCGCTGAGATCCAGAGAGGCAGCACAGGGCTGTGAGTCCTAAGGCCTGGGTTCAAATCCCTCCACAGATGGCTCTCAGCCCTTCCTCCCGTGTGGAATGGGCTCAATAATGGCATCTGCCTCCGAGGGGCAAAAGAGACCATTTGTAGCAAACACTTTGCCCACTCGGGAGCTCTAGGTATAGGTTAGCTATTAGCGTTATTTATTATCATTATTATCGCCTTATTAATTATTGTTTTAGAATTCCTTTCCCCATTTGTCATTTAGACTTTGCTTGAATGTCGCGAGCCTAGAAGCTCTTACCCAGACACTGAGCGCCTCATCCAGTGTTGCACCGAAGGGGAATAATAATACATATAATAGAATGTAGCGTAATATATATATATAAAATGTAATATAATGTGATAGAATCTAATTTATAATGCAATAAACAATATTATGTAACATGATAATATCCAATATAGTAATATTATAACACATGATACATGATGGTACATATAATAATATATATTAATGTAATACACAATATATATAATAATATACATTAATGTAATACACAATATTATATAATGTATATTACACTGTAATGTATATTACATGGTAATATAACATATACATCATCAATCTATAATATTAGTATATAATTACATATTAATATGTAGTAATGTTAGTTTATAATATATAATAAGGTAATACACAATATTATGTAATGCAATAATGTCTAATATAATATTATAACACACTGTTGTACATAATAGGATTATATGTAATAATGTAGCATGCAATATTATGTAATGTGATCATGTCTAACATAGTAATGTGATGTATTATTATACACAATATTAATATATAACAATATTAGTGTACAACTAGATGCAATGCTAACATATAATAACGTAATACATAATATTATATAATATGATAATGTCTAATATAGGAATATTATAATATATTATTATAAATAACATTAATATATATAATGATATAATACTCAATATTATATAATGTGATAATGTCTAACATAGTAATATAACATTATACATAATATTAACATATGATACTGATATATACTATTAATATATTATGTTAGCATATAATACATAATGTAATACATGATATTATGTAATATGATAATGTCTAATATAGTAATATAAAACATTATTACACATGATAATATATAATAATATTAGTGTATGATAATTACACATAACGTGAATATATGATACTATTAGTATACAATAATATGTGATATAACAACATATAATAATAGTAACATGGATTATAAGCATGATAACTGATATTTCTAAGGCATTTGGAAGTTTGCAGAGCACTCTCTTGATAGGCTTTAGTTGGGGCCAGAGGAAGGTGCCTTCAGAAAATGTGAAGGGGTTTGCTTTTGACCCTCCTGCTCTCTCGAGTCTGGGCTGGGACGGAAGCCCGACTTCCTCTGACTCTATTGCTCTTTTTCTAAGCTGGAGCATCCCTGGACTCCTTAAAAAAGTGGGGGCGAATTGAGCCTCGTGGTTTGGGACAGTGGGGCTATTCCCGGCCTTCAGCCCAAAGCTGACCTTCCGTACCAGGTCCCTTTTAGGAGGCAGGGCAGGCCCCCCCCCAGGACCTGGACTTGCTTCCGTCTGACCATCGCGCTCTCGCCCCTCGCAGGAGGCCTCCTTTGAGTACCTGCAGAACGAGGGGGAACGGCTGCTCCTGGAAGCCATGGACGAGCTGGAGGTGGCCTTCAACAACACCAGCGTCCGCACCGACTGCAACCACATCTTCCTCAACTTTGTGCCCACGGTCATCATGGACCCTTCCAAGGTCCGCTCCTCGGCTGGGGGGAGGGGGTGTGTTGGGGACGGGGCTTGACCATCACAACAGGAACGACCACACGCAAGAAGCATTGGGAGGGATGAGGAGGGGCTAATTAAGAGCTGTGAGCGGGCAACCGAAGGGGCCTCCTTCTTGGGGTAAGAAGGCGGCGCCAGCCTCCTTTCTGCTGCAGGGAGGTGTCTGCGGCCCAATCCACGGCCGCCCTTTTATCCACTCGGCTGACACTGGGAGCTCTTAGATCACCTCGGTTTCCTTAAAAGAGAGTAATTGCTGGATCGGAGATTGACGTTTGATATAAAAATTAAGCCCCTTGTGGAACTAGTCAGCATAAATAGTGAAAGCATAGGTGAATGAATGAAGAAGTATTAAGTATTAAAATGTTAATATTAAGTATATTAATATTAGTATGTTATATTACGTTATATATACTTAATATATTAATATTATTAAATTTGCTTAATATTAAAACTTATACTTATTATAATAATATTAAGTATATTAATATTATTACATTATATTATGTTATATATACTTAATATATTAATATTATTAAATTTGCTTAATATTAAAACTTATAATAATATTAAGTATATTAATATTATTACATTATATTATGTTATATATACTTAGTATATTAATATTATTAAATTTGATTAATATTAAAACTTATAATTATTATAATAATATTAATAGTATTACATTATATTGTGTTATATAACTTAATATATTAATATTAAATGTGCTTAATATTAAAACTTATAATTATTATAATAATATTAATATTATTACATTATATTGTGTTATATATACTTAATATATTAATATTATTAAATGTGCTTAATATTTAAACTTATACTTATTATAATAATATTAAGTATATTAATCTATAATTTTGAATTTTTATTATTAAGCATTATTATTAAGTCTCAAGCATTTGACTCACACTCACATGGCGGAGGGGGCCATCCCCATAGTCAGGTTTAGCTGAGGGGTAGATGGCAAGCTCATCTGTCCTAGATGGGCTTGAGGGCAGATGCCATGGTTTAGGGGTCCTTGGATTACTCCATTAGGTCATCTGTTAGGTTGATCCAGAGCACAGCCTAAAACCTGGGGGTCTTTCCGCTCAAAGAAAGAAAGGCTGTGGTGTGGTGGCTGGGGCTTGCTGCTTGCTGGCCATCCTGAAGGGATCCTGGCCCGGCCCAGTCTCGGAGTCCTGTGAGAGCATTGGTCACTGTGGCTTGGCGGGGTCCTGCCTGCCCTGGGGCCGGGCGGGTAGGGGAGAGAGGTCTGTGATTCTGCTGGTCTGCCCAGCTCAGCGGAGTCTTGGATTCTAATCTTACCTCCGGCGCTCCCCAGCCGCGTGATCTAATCTATCTGGGTCCCAGGCTCCTCCTCTGTAAAAATAAGGATGGAAATAGGTTCCTGGGCAGGAGGGAGGCCCAGGTGAGATGCTGCCTCTGCAAAGGCCTGGCCCAGAGAGTTTCCAGCCCAGGTCTTTGGCCCTTGGCCAGCGCAGAGCCTGGGCCGGCTCTGGACAGACAGAGGGAGAGACCCTAGCACCTCAGTTAACCCCAGGACAGTCCCACGAGACAGTATCCTTCTCTTACGAGGACATTGCACCAGCAGTTCAGGTGACTCACTCGGGCCACAGGGTCTTTTTCTGTTGTGGAGTAGCTTCCTGTGATTGGATGGACTGATCCTTGAGGAGTCCCTCCCCCCTCGTATGCAATCTCTCACTGCTTTTGTGTCCTGCTCATCCTTAAAGCACGCACTCATCCTCCCTCCCCCAAGTTCCCTCCTTGCCTGCAGAAGCCCAGGGCTAGAAGCACCTGACAGGGGTGCAGTCAGGTGTGTGTGAGGGGCCCACATGGGAGTGCCTCCTGTCACCGGCAGATTGAGGAGTCTGTTCGATCCATGGTGATGAGATACGGCAGCCGGCTTTGGAAGCTCCGTGTCCTGCAGGCCGAGGTCAAGATCAACATCCGCATGACCCCGACCGGCACCGCGATCCCCATTCGCCTCTTCCTGACCAACGAGTCTGGCTATTACCTGGACATCAGCCTTTACAAGGAAGTGACCGATCCCAGGAGCGGAAATGTAAGAAACGGAGGCAGTCGGGCGGGCTTTTCTCCTCCTCCCTCCAGGCTGAGACTTGTACTTTTGGGCCTTAGAAGTGACAGGTAGAGGTCCTGAGAACCAAGCCAGTCCACACGTATTAAGCGCCTGGTGTATGCTAAGCACTGCTGGGTGATACAGAGACAAAACTGAAATTCCCTTTGGCTTTTAGAACCCGCTAGGGTGAAAAAAAAGTAAATATACAATTGTAGGAAGAGAACATTAATAACATTCAGCAGACATTTATTAATCACCTTCTGGATGCCGGGCTCAACCTGGGGATGTAAAAGGAAAGGAGCTTCTTGTTGAATAGGGAGAAGAAGCCTGTTCACAGGTAACTAAGGTTAGGGCCAGAAAAGGTGCTGGGGAATTATCCTTTGACCTCTGTAGCCCAGGAGGTTATAGTGCAAGTCGGACAGACGTGTAGCCCCTGGTGTTCCTGCGGGGCCTGTGGGAAAGCTTTCTGCAGGGAGCCACACTTTCTGGATGACTTGCTTTCTGCTGATGGAACAAGGAGGGCAGGAAGGGGCGGGGGCTGCCTGGGCCTTCCCCCCAGCCCCCATCCAGTGTCCTCAGAGGCAGCGTCTGTGAGAGGATGGAGAAAAACGCTCTGGGTCTGCTTTTGTCTCCCTCCCTTTCTAGATCATGTTCCACTCCTTCGGGAACAAACAGGGCGCCCAGCACGGGATGCTGATCAACACTCCCTACGTGACCAAAGACTTGCTCCAGGCCAAGAGATTTCAGGCTCAGTCTCTGGGAACCACCTACATCTATGACTTCCCAGAAATGTTCAAACAGGCAAGTCCCGGCCCCTGGAGGTTGGGCCTCCCGGAGGCTGCCGCTCTGCAGAGGCTGAAGGCAGAAAAGCACTGTGTGCTTTAGGGGGTCTTAGGGCAGGAGGAGGAGTTTGATGGTCTCTTTACGGAATTCAAGAAGTCATTTAGCGGGGTCTCCTATGTGTGCGTCTGCACACACTCGGATGCGCGAACATGTGTACAATTATGTTCTTGAAATCCTTCTGTAAATGAACTGTGTATGACTTTGGACTTCCATTAGCGTGTCAGTACTGATGCTCATTAAGCATCATTTATGTGCCCTACTATGTGCTAGGTATTGGGGCTGGGGAAGACGAATATGAAATAGTCCCAGTTGTATGCCCTACTGTGTGCTAGACATTGGGGATGAGGAAGACGATTAGGAAATAGTGCCAGTTACATGCCCTACTGTGTGTTGGGTACTGGGATTGGGGAAGACAAGTATGAAATAGCCCTGTCTCTGGGGCAGATTATCAATTCCAAGTTTGCCCTTTTAGGTTTATAATTATATAAAATGTAGCCGCTGGTCTATTTCAGTGGAACTAGGGGGTACGTTTAATCAGTTGGTCATCAGCAGGCACTTGTTAAGTACCTACTGTGTGCCGGGCACTCTGCTAGGTTCTGGTGATACAAGGACCCAGAACGAAACATCTGTCCTCATGAGGGGCTCCTGGGTGAAGGCGTGGGCCGACGAGCCCTTGTTGACTTCACCACAAATGCCCCCGCGCAGTACAGGGATGGATGGGAGGGCACACAGGGGGACGCAGGGTTCGGGAGAGCTCCCCGGGCCGGTGACCCGCTTGTCATCTCTGCAGGCTCTCTACAAGCTCTGGGGCTCCTCCGAAAGTCACCCCAAGGACGTTTTGACCTGTACCGAGCTCGTGCTGGACTCTCAGGGGCAGCTGGTGGAGATGAACAGGCTCCCCGGAGGGAACGAGGTAAATGGCGGCTGTCACCGCAGGGCCGGGCCACGGTCCGGCCCCTGTGCCCCCGTGCCCCCGTCAATAGCCGCCCTCTCTCCTCCCTCAGGTGGGCATGGTGGCTTTCAAAATGCTGCTCAAGACTCGGGAGTACCCCAACGGCCGCTACATCATTGTCATCGGCAACGACATCACCTTCCGGATCGGCTCCTTCGGCCAGGAGGAGGACCTCCTGTTCCTGCGCGTGTCCCAGCTGGCCCGGGCCGAGGGCCTCCCCAAGATCTACCTCTCCGCCAACAGCGGGGCCCGCATCGGCCTGGCCGAAGAGATCCGGCACATGTTCCACGTGGCCTGGCTCGACCCCGACGACCCCTGCAAGGTGCGTCCCCGGGCCCTGCCGGGGGGGCAGCAGGACGTCGGCCCCGTGCTGAAGGGACCAGCATGGCGCTGCCCAGAGTGGGCAGGGTCAGGGAGGAGGGCAGGGGCACTTGCTGCTGACTGAGCACCTGCCCCTCCTCCTCCAAGGTCCGGAGAGTCTCTGGTTCAGTCCATTGTCTCTTTGTTAAGTATGGCACGCAGGACAGGAAGGGGGTGCCATTCCCTGGCCTCCGGGAGCCCAACAGGGACCACCCTCCCAGGGGGACCACCCTCAGGGCCTCCTGGGGGCCCTTCCTCTTGGAGGCTGGACCAGGGGCTTAGCGCTTTTAGATTCTCCGCTATCGGCCTCCTTAGAAAAGCCCAGAAGAAATTCAGCTCTTAAAAACATGGCAGAATCCTTTTCAAAACTTTTTTCAAACTTCTGGGGCTGTGATCTGCTCCGTGGAGGGAGGGTCCAGGTCCTCATGGTGGGAAGCCCAGCCTGACCTCGGCTGAATGTTTGTTCTCCCACCTCCTCAGTGCTGGTCACCAAGCTTCTGCTTCGGGGCACCCAGGCCCAGGCCATCACCCACCCAGACCCCGGCGTGGGCACCTCCCCGCAGATGCCCAAAGTGGCTTCCGGGAGGTCCTCAGAAGGCTTTTCTCCCCTGGGGAGAGAGCGACCCCCGAGCCAACTGCCAGAAGGGGTCCGAGGCAAAATGAGTCTGGGGGCGACCTCGGAGTCAGGGAGGGCAGAAAAGAATGGGGCGGAATCGCTGAGCCCACACAGCAGGGGGCTGGACCCGCGCCCTCTGGACCAGTGGGCACAGGGGGAGGGGGGCAGATGCCAGGTGTGGAGTGCAGGGACCGCTGTCATGGGGGTGTCCCCAAGGGGCACCCAAAACTTGAAAGGCTTAGGAAAGGGGACCCAGGCTTGCCTCAGATATTAATGGGGGGGTGATCCATCAAGAAAGATTTATTAAGCACCTACTGTGTTCCCAGCACCACACTAAGTGCCCTTCGGAAGTACAAAGACACTCAAAAACTCAGGGCTGCTCCTGAGGAACTCACACTAAAGAGGGAGAGGACGGGCAAACGACTCAGGATAAACTGGAAATAATCGATAGAGGGCAGAGGAATTAAGAGAGCTCAAGGAAGGCTTCCTGCAGAAATGAGCCAGGATCCCAGAACCATCGGTGCCCTGATGGTTTGACCCCAAGCCCCGGGGTCAGAGCTTATGGGAGGAGGCTCCACCTCCCACCGCTTCTGGAGTGGGGACGTCCCGAGCGTCTCCCTGTGCTCCCAAGTTTCCGTTCTAGAGCCAGGGGACGATGGGAGGGCGGATCATCCCTGGGATAACTGTGGCGCATTTGATTTGAAGGGGTTTAAGTACCTTTACCTGACTCCGCAAGACTACACCAAGATCAGCTCCCTGAACTCGGTCCATTGCATGCACGTGGAGGAGGAAGGAGAATCCAGGTGAGCGGCTCGGGGCGGCTGGTTCCTCTCTGCCCCGGAGTCGTGGGGGCCGGCTCCCCTAGCACAGACTCAGATCTTTGTGGATTCCTTGGGCTGCGATCTGCTCCATGGAGGGAGAGCCAGATCCCCCTGTTGGGAGTGTCTCGTGGGGCGCTCCCTATACTCTGACCCGGATAGGAACATCTCTTGTGGCCAATCCACCAATATTTATTCAGGAC